>CM069905.1:126855138-127032531 GCA_036172215.1 Camellia granthamiana
TAGGGGGGAAAGGTCAGTGAATTCGTCCCCGCTTGCCTCCAGGTTGACCGTTGGTGTTTGGTCTTGGACACCGGTCTTTGTTTGGCCGGGTTGCTCTTGGCGGTTCTCTTCCTCAGCATTTTCCTCGGTCTCTTCTTCGCCTTCTTCCTCGGCTTCAGCCTGCAACACGCTGAAGACGTCGTTGGCATATGGCATGAGATACGTCGGCAGGAAGACAGTTGGCGGAGAGGCAAACACGTTGGTTCCAGGTCCTTGGCCGAGCTGTTCACAAACAGTCTTCCAGCCCGCCTTAAAGTAGATGTCTTGGGTGGCATGGACTTTCTTGGTGTAGCTCTCCTCGGCTTCCTTGAAACCGGCGTCGTTGGCGTCCTCCAGCTCCTTTTTGTTTGATTCTTTCAAAGCCTCCAGCTCGGCCCGGAGCGCATCCCTGTCTTTCTCGGCGGTTCCAAGCTGGCTGAGCAACCTAGAATTGTCGGAGTTTGTCATTTCCAGCGAAGCTTTGGACCAACCGAGCTCGGCTTGAAGGTGTTCCACCTGGTTCGCAGAGTCGCTGGCCTTCTGCCGAAGTCGGTGAATGCGCTCCATGACCAAGTGTTGTTTCTAGATGGCCTGCAAGAAAAAGGTTTGATTAGAAATAAAACCAAGCAAACACTTGGAAAATTTTATGGCAAAACGTGTAAAGTTCTTACCCTGGTCATGGACTTGACCGAGGATTTCACCAACCGGGTGTCTGGCACATGGTCGCTGCCGACTACGTCGCTCGGTAGAAGGAGGGCTTTGCTGAGATCAAAGGCAAGGAGATGTTCCTTGTCTCCTTTAACGGAAGCTGTCGCCGGGATCTCTTTACCCCGGTGCTTGAGTTGGGGCCTCCACGGTGGAGTTGGGTCAGCTATCACGGCAAGTTGCTCAGTGTTGAGCTCGGTAACAAGCTCGGTTGAAGGGTCTGCACGTGGCCTTTTGCCAACCCGGCGGATGTCTTGGCTTGCCCGGCGATGGGAGACGCCAATGCAACCACGGCTTTGCTGGATTGCCCGGCAGCAGTAGAGCGGATTGTGACGCTCGGTATCTCGATGGAGGTGGCAGTGATCAGGTTCTTGATGCGGCTTCTCTTGGCCATCTCTTCTACTTCGGTCAGACGGATGAATGGAACGTCAGGAAGTGTAGGATCTAGAAGCGGAGATGGAGCGCGGAGAAAGTCTGTGACCTTACTCCGGCGTGGAGCTGAATACCGGTATGTTGGTGGCAGTCTCGGTTGCGGTAGCGGAGCACGATTCTGATGGCTGCTTCGTTGGGATAACGGTAGTTGGCTTGCAAAGCGTCGATTGCTGCAAAGGAAAGAAGAAAAAATGCTAAGTACATGATAGCTAAGAAAGATAAATTGACCGAGCAAGTGGCACGGCTTACATGTTGAACCGAAGTTCTTGCTAATGAACCAGTTCGGCACGTCGGCTGTTTTGTAGTTGCCGGACACCCAGAAAAAGTCATCATCATGTAAGTCCTTGTCCGGGGTGCCGGTCACTATCTTTTCTTTGCCCGGTCTGATCTTTAAATAGTAGGCGAGGCCATCGCCTGTGTGCCCTAGGGTGTATTGGCGGAGTATCTCGGCCAGTCCTAGGTTGGTTCCTAGGCGGTTGTTTAGCTCGTGGACCCCGTTAATTATTCTATAGGTGTTGGTTGAGACCTGGGTTGGAGCTAGCGCGGTACGCCGCAAGAATTCGCAAATCAGCGGGTTGACCGGGAAACGGAGGCCACCTTCTATGATGGAAAGCACGGTGAAGGGGCACTGGTCGAATCTGCCCCAAGGGGTCGTTTCCTCGGCACCAAGCTCAAGGTGAACGTCGTCGGGGATACCGTACTCTTCCCGGAACACGGCCAGAGCTTGTTTGAAGGCTTCTCAGTCTTTGAGAGCCTCGATGTTGGTATATGGTCCCCTTGGACTCTCCAGGAAAAGGAGTTTAAGTGTAAGTGGAAGCGTGGTCGCGCAAAACGAGCTTGACTTTGGCTCGGTCATGTTGAGTGCCAGACCACCTCGGTCACGAATGTGAATTCAGAAGCTCGGCCGGTCAAGTGGACCAGATATTAGCTCGGTTGACCGGTCAAGTACTATGCATGCTTCAGTTTCCACAGAAGTTTTTGCAAACTTGCAATTTGCCCGGTTGGTATGTTTTTTGGGATCAAAAGGGGACTTGAAGCCCGGTCCGCTCCAGATCTACATGTGTTCATGTGTTCATCGCTGGAACTGAAAAACATCAAAGAGAATAGGGACAAGAGAGGGTTTTGGGGGGTATATCCTAAAACCTACGGATTTAGTTCCCTAAAATGTGAAATACTAAATGAAATAGCAATAAAAGGCTCGAAGGACTTACCAGGAAGGGGGTTGAATCTGAGTCTTCACGAACGAGCGGAGAAGAAGAACAAGAATGGAGGACAAGCACTGGAGCTCTAGAACGTCGAAGGTTCAAGGGAAGTCAGTAAGAATGGAATGAAGGAGGATATGGCGTGTTTGTAGGGGTGAAGAACCGCCAAAAATTTGAATGTGAAGGGACGTGAGGGTTGGCTGCTCGAGGCCAATCAATGCACGACACGTGTCATGATGACGGCAGCGTCAATACTAAAGAGACAGGATGGCAAATCGAGGCGTCGACCAGGCTAGTTTTGAAGACATGCATGTCAACTAACCCGATCACCGTCTTGCAAACTAAGGACCGAGGAAGAGTTACCCCGATCAGAACAGATAATCCCAGTCACGCTTGCGCGAACGGAATTAAGGGGCAATTGAGAGGGAAATTTATGAGTTGGATTGGGCCGTGGTAATGACCGTGCAGATTATGGGCCGAACATGTTGTGGGTCGTGGTAGCTTGGGCTTAGCCGGAGAGGGTTGTGCTCGGTAATGGCCCAGGACCATGTTAGGACCAAGCTACTTGGCTTGTTTATGTGGGAACCGAGCTAATTTGGGTAATTTGGCCGAGATAATGGAAGCCGGTCCTGTTCCCATGGTTCGCACTTCCAGCTCGGCTGGAAAGGTCCTCGGTTTACCAGCTCGACCATTTTTCAGCTCGGCTATGCCGGAATGCAACCGAGCTCGGTCGTCGTTGAGCTCAGCGACTGGAGCGCTCTAGCTTGTTGTGCAACACGGCCGTCGGCAGCCGAGATGATGCAGCCCAGATGCCGAGATCCCGGTAGTGTGGGCTGGCAGTTTGGTTAGGTGACGATCAGTTAGATTTGTGCTGACAAATGGGATAGCAGCACCACGTGTCGAGAGACTAATGGGAGTAGATTTGGGGCGCAGAAGGTATATAAGCGAGTCTGCGCCCCCCATGCCTGGACAGTTGATCATTTGGTCAGTGATACTAAAACACTAAACTCTCTTCTCTCTCTCTCTAACCCTGTGTGTGTGCGCTAACTTGATCGTCGGAGGGGTTTTCCGGCCACACACCGCCGAGTAGCTCACCGCCGTTGTGCTCGCAGGTCGATCGGACAGGCAGGAGCTTGGAAGAAAGGAGTACGGGCTTGCCTGAATATTTGCTCACTGCCGTTGCGCTCGTAGGTCAATCGGACAGGCAAGAGCTTGGAAGAAAGGAGTACGGGCTTGCCTGAATATTTGCTCCCCGTACAGCTACCATGTCAATCCCATTTCCACCACTATCTACTCTCACAAATTGTTTGTTGAACACCCTTAATTGATAGCTCATCTCATTGATCCTCCACAACTTTATCACAACAATAACAAAAAAAACAGAGAAATTAAAGTAATTTGACAAAATTTAATTCAGACCCATCAAAGAAAACACAAAGTCATCTGTGTTTTTCGACCAAAAAAAAATTAAAATTACTTTGAATGTTTCCCAACCAAAAGCAACAGTCCTGTTGGCAACTATGATTGAACCTCCCCCTGTTTCGGCGCAAAGGTATTTTCCAGCCGTTACTGATTTAAACTGCAGCCCAATCCCATCCTAATCATCAAAATTCAAAACAAGATTGAACCGGTAAAAGATGAAAATCAAAACCAAGAAATTTTGGATGTTTTTGTTTGTGTACAAACCAAGAAATCTTTGTTTGGGATGCCATCGAAGAGAGATGGTTTGATCCATTTTTCTGTGACCAACCAACCTCCAAGATTAACGGCTCGGATTTTGAAATTGGGAGTAAGCCTCCCATTAGAAAGAGAGAGCATAGAACTGAGGAAGATACAAAAGCATAGGAGTGGGTGTCTTCTTGTTGAATGTGCTGTTGCCATTTTGATCCTTCTCCAACTTCTAGTGCTAGTCTCTCTTTTTTTTAATTTTTTTTTGGGTCTATGGTCTCGCTCTCACATTCCTTGCACAGGCACACACAAATACATATACATGAAAACTAGTGGTAACCGTGCTATGCACGGTAGGTAAAAAAATTAATAATATATTTTTGTATAAAATAATATACATAGTTAAATTTTTATATGTAAATTATGAAAATAATAAAGATTAAAATTTATAATTTAAGTCTCACAATTTTATCACAATTGATTTATTATTTTTTAATTTATCAGAAATTTAATCATATAACTTTTAACTCTCGTCACTAAAATTGTAAATTTAGGTGAGATCAACTCAAGCAACTTGAGTCGAGCTTAAAAAATTTTAAGATTGAACAACATAGTTTTTAAAAATTCAAATTAAATTTGAGTAGATTTGAGCAGAAATACCAAATAACCTAAGTAACCAAAACAAAATTATATATATAAATATATAAATTATTTGCTAATTTATTTTTTAAATAATAAATAAAATTAATTAAAAATTTAATATTAATGAACAAAAGAAAATGCAATATACTTAAGATTTTCAATAGAATTTTTCTTGAAAATATTTAAAAAATACACCTTTTAGAAATGGATTATCGAATAAAATGTTGTTTGGGAAGTGTCATATTAGCTCACTTTTTTGTCTTTGTATCTTTTTTGGGTCACATTACATCTCTACTTTTCTACACATCTTTTCGTAAAAAATAAAAAAGTATAATTATCTTTTTTAAATCACATCACATCTCTACTTTTCTATACATATTTTCATAAAAATTTAAAAAGTATACTTATTTAACACTTTCCAAATTACCACTAAGTTTATATGGAAAAATTTTATTTTTTATAATGTCATAAATAATTTAAATATTATTTTTTTAGAAATTCTTTTTAATTTAAAAATTATAATAAAATATTAAACAGAATAAAAACAAATTTCTTACAAAAATAAAAGTAAGTAATAAATTGTAAGAAGAAAATTTAATAAGATATTTTCATTTAATCTGAAAATAATTCTAAATGAACAATAAATTATCACATATAATCTTTTTTTTTTAAATAAAAAAAGTTTAACAAACTATCACTTTTGATAATTAAAAAAAAAGTTAACATTTCTTTCTAATTTATTTTAGCAAAAGTAACTTTTTAACAATTTGAGCCAAAGATATCTTTATTCTTTATTTTAATTTCTTTAATTGATAATTGAGATAATAAAATATATATATATATATATATGTATATATATATCTAACAAAATCCACCATGTTTGCTAAGTGCTAAAAAAGTTATGTTTTGTTCTTTTGTTTAAAAAAAAAATTATATTAAAAAATATTATTATTCAAGTCCTTATAATTTAAAAGGATATAAATTTTTTTATAAAATTTAAAGCAAAAAAAGAAAAGAAAAATTAATAGCGATTAATAATTTGAACACATGTATTTAAAACAAATTATATTTAGACCAAGAATATTATGACATATCATTATGACAAATATGAATATTGATCTCATTCTAATTGTAGTAATATAATTTGAAGAATAATTTAAAATTGAAATTTTATTTTATAATTTAATAAAGGATTCAAAATTTAAAGAAAATAAATATTGATCTCATTCCAATTGTCGTCGCATAATTTAAATAAGAATCCAAAATTTGAAATTTTATTTTAAGAATATAAAATTAATTTATAGACTAATCATATTATAACGGGGATTAACAACAATTTTTTTAAAAAAATGATAAAAAGAATTACAACTTTCAACCTTAATGAAATAACAATATTTTGCAATTCTAATAATATATAAATATATAGATATATGGATAAATTATGGAATAGATCATTATTTAAAACTTATATATTATAAATCATTATAATTTTAAATTTAAATCAATGGAATGCTTTCCATATTTAGTGCCCCTCAAATTTGAATTTTGAAATGAATTAGTATATTTTTTATTTTTTTATTTTATATATTTGATATACTTTCCATTTGAAAGTCATAAATCAAGAGATATTAAATTTTATTTATTTATTTTTTTTTTGAATGATAGCTATAGAGGATTTTTTTTAATTATTTAAAATCAAAAAAATAGAAATTTTAGTTTGAGATATTGAAGGTCTCACAAAACTTGTGGTTAGAAATCCTCTTTTACTTATATAATATATAAATAGATAAATAGATAGATTTAATAAGAATTTATATTTGTTTTAGATATTTTTTATATACAAATTTTATTTTATTTTTTTATAAAAATAATTTAACAATCTCATCACTAATCATAATGTATGAAAGAAGTTAAAAAAAATGTGCAGTACTAGGTATAAGAAAAGTCAAAAAGATTTGTGGGTTAAGAAAAGTCAATAAATGCTGAGATTTTTTTTTAAATAAAAAAATTAGAAAATTAATATTGAGATATTGGAGCTCTCACATGGCTTGTGAGTTATAAACCCCATTTTCTTTATATAATATATAGATAGATTATTTCTTTGTCCATGAGTATCACGTTGTGAGCTCTCATCATGTCATGATGTTCATCAATTACCCAATACAAAATCATAAGTTCTACCTTCTTCACAATCAAAATGCACCTGAGATATTATGGGTTGGTTTGGGAAGTTGGTTGGCTTTTTGGTTAACTTGGGGCTAAAAAGCTTTTTTGGAAAGAACTTTTAGCTTTTTTGACTTTTTTGTGAGAGAAAGAATATAATGATTATGGGTTAGATGTGATATTTTGTCTTATTAGACTAAAAAGTCTATTTTATTTTTGTGACTATTTTAACTAAAAAAGTTCAACTTTTTTCTTTCCAAACGGAGCCACATGTGATCATGTTCAAAACTAACAAATAACTTCTCATACACAGATACACCTATCCTAATTTGATAAGGGAAAGGAAAATGGTTTGGGAACAGAAATTTTATATGAGTTTATCACTAGCATAATATCATAATGTGACTTTTGTAATAATATATCTATTATGAGTGTTTGAGATTGACTTTTTGTTAATTTTGGTTTTGTTTTTAATAATTTTTTAAAAAATATTTACACTTTTAGGTATTTTTTAAAAAATATTTACACTTTTAGGTTCTATTTGACCAAACGAACCTGGAAAGAACAAAAAAAATTTTGAGAAATTAAGGAAAAAAAAATTACTGAAGACAAAAAAATAATTCAAAAAAATTGACTTTTTTAACTTTTTGGTTGGCCTCTTTTTTAGATTTTCTTTTAAAAAATCACTAAGGATTGAAAAGTTTTAAACAAAATGTAATGAGTTTAAGTTCAGGGGACAGATAGTTAAAGTTGGCATGAACTTTACCAACAAAGGGGGTGTTTGTTTCAGCTTTTCAGAGCCAACTTATGGCTTTTAGCTTTGAAAAAGTTATTTTGGACTGTTTGGTTAAATTTATTTCAAACAGCTTCTGATTGTAACAGCTTATTTTAACTTAAAAAAGCTGATTCTGAGAAGCTGCTCACCCCTTGCTTCTGATTATCAGCTTCTGCTGTGGACATGTTAATTTATTGTTATACTCTTAAATTTTTTTATTTTTTATTTTTTTGAAAATAGAAAAAGACTCAAATGGACTATAGATTATTATTATTATTTTTTATAAGAAATGTAGACACTCAAAAAATAAAAATTAATTGAAAAAGCTATTTCACAGCTTATTTAACAAACACTATTCAGCAACTTAAATTTATAATCCAACAGTTACACCAAACAGATTAACAACTTCTGATTAAAATCATAATCTATAATCTGTTAAGTTATAATCTATAAGCTGTTTTAACAGCTACACCAAACGGGACCAAAGTATTTGGAAAAGTACTCAATAAACTACATTAATGCAACATTTTTTTTTATTATTATTTTTTTTGTGTGTGAGATTCATATCATATCAAATTTTGTCCTTTCATTTTTAATTTTTGCTAATTTCATTAACAACAGATAACAAAAAAGTGGCATTACAATTTGATTTAAATTATAAAATATTGACTATCACAATTAAAAGTGAAAAGTTAAAAATAAGATTATGATAAAAAAAAATATAAATATTAAAGTGTAATTAACTTGTTTTTTTTATTATTAATAAAATATCCAAACCCCTCAAGGTGGTTAATTAATGGAAAGTAATCCCACTTGTACCAAGTCGATCGGCATCAAGAGTCAAAGATTATTGCAGTGGCATGTGTGGGCATTTCAACCAACAGATGATCTTCATTGTGATATGATATCAGGATCTAACGGCATACATAAGATGCTTACAGTTTTTTTTTATTTATTTAAGGATAATCACCGAATTATACTCATTGCCACTGGCAGAGCCACGTGGAGGTCAGGGTCACGTGCCCCTCAGTTTTGAATTTATAATTTTCTTTTTTTATATATATGTATATAAATAAAATTTTAAATAAAAATAATATTTAGAATAAAATGTTAATAGCATTTCTAAATTTATGAGAATAATAGTGATTATTTTATTGAAAATAAAGGGATTACAACAAATTATATTTTTATGTATGAAAATTTTATAAAAAAATCTCAATATAAAGGTGATGTTTATCATTGTTGATATGTAAATATAATTATTCTCACTATATATATGTAAAAGTTATTAAAATGTTAGTTATATTTGCATATGAAATTCACCCTTCATATGTTGCTTCACTATTAATTGGTGATATCATATATCAATGATGACGTGATATCAATATTATATGAAATTTTTACTCAAATTTTGTAAAAATTTAATTTATCTTACCATTATATAATTTATTTTAAGACTTAAATATATAACTTTTTTACATTGTCCTTGATATACCAATTATACGCAATACTTTCTTTTTGATTTTACTCGAAATTAATTGTAAAATTTTATGTGAAATACTTTTATAATAATTTATATAAGTTTTTGTACTTAATATTAATTCAAAAATTATTATTATCTTCTTATTGTTGGTTATAGACAAAGGCCCTGTTTGGTACAGCTTAATTTCAGCTTATTTCAGCTTTCGGCTTAATTTAAGCTATTTTGATGTGTTTGGTTTAGCTTTACAATACAGCTTTGTTGGCTTTTTGGCTTTCGAAGGGTATTTTTGTAAATGTGAGCGTGCCAGCAAGGATCAATCAGTTCTTACAGAAATTATAATTGCCAACCAATTATCAGACCATTGTGTTTTAGTTCTTTCAGCTTCAATGAAGATGACTTTTACTGGTGGCTTGACTTAGGAGAAATTAAGAGAAATAACAGTTAATATGAAGAAATATGGAAGTATTTCATTAAAATGAAAACTTACAATGGTCCAAACTCAGCCTCGTAGAGGCTTACAGCGACAATCTACTTGAATCTACTTGAAACTACTCCTATGAATGAAGTGCAGTGCAGGTATTTAAAGTGCATGAATGTAAAGAACAGATATTTAAAGTGCAGGAAAGGTAAAGACTGGAAATGTAAAAACTGGAAAAGAAAATATGTAAAGTAAGACTGGTTTGTATGATCTGAGTCTTGGCTTTTTTCTGGGGACCTCCTTGCTATTTATACTCCTCAAGGATGACCATCGAACTACACTTCAAACCGTCGAACTGCTCCTCCATGTTCGCTGATCATTCTGCCTTAGAAGTAGTTCCACTATGCCATCACTTGCAGTTGGGCTTCCCTCCTGTATTTGAATTTGAATATGAGTAACCGTTGAAGCCACGTCACCTTGTATCTCTTTACTGATCCAGTGCTACTCAGATCACGTGAGAACCAATTTTCACTGCCACGTGTACGATCAGGATCGAAGACTTAAGTAGTCTCCCTATATTACCCTTACTCTGCCACGTGTCGAACTGTAATTGGCTTTTACAAAATATGTAGCCAACATTACCCTCCGCGCTAATATACCCAATATTTGGTGATATTAGTGGATCACAGTTTTTTCCCGCGCTTTTAGAACGTGTATGGAGTCTATCTTCTGGAAACACAACCATCACCTATTTGGTGATCATTTGCATTAACTCTCTTTCAATTTGTTGAACATCCCAATACCTTAGCATTCAAACAGACCATAGCTGAATCAACTTCCCTTTCTATTGATCAAGCACACGAAGAGCCATTGAGTAATGCTGCTTTCCCTCGAAAGAACCTCCACGCATTCATTAGCCACCTTTACCCGCCTTTCTATATTCAGGTCATGGGAGCCTTTGTAAATTACCAACCTTTGGACTACGAACACATTGTCATTAATCCTTTGATTCAACAAGTTGCAGATACAGATACAAGAAGTTCTTCCTCTAACTCCCCCTTGTACCTCGAACAAACTGCTCTCAAACCTTTGATTTGGCAAGTTGCAAATATGGACTTAGGAAACTCTTCTTCACAAAATTCTGCGTGGGATGAAGCTACAACTTCTTCATCTTCTGGGGTTTCTGGCTGGACAAGCTGGTCAACACCTGAGACTTATGATTTAAGGGAACGAATCAACGATCATTTTGTTGAGTTCACTGACCCTTTGGAGTTCCTTTCCTATGCTCGAAGTTCAGTGGTCTACCCTTACGTGCCCATTGACCATCGACGTAGTTTGGAGGAGAACCTGTTTGCCTACAAAGACAGTGCTTGTTGCCCGACGCCCAGAAGAGGCACAAGGGTACAACCCATCATTTTTGGCCTAGAAGGCGAAGATTTGCTTTTCTGACTGGTTCAATTATATTAATGCTTTTGTTCCTTCTACTCCCGCGCCATCTCCCATAATAGAAGCATCCACACCTTCTTCTCCATCTTCTGAAGCAGAAACATCTACACATTCTCCTCCACCAACTCTTTGCTGGACAAAGAAACTGAGGCTTGCCCTCCCCATGAATGAAGTCTTTCCACCTTACAAACCTCTACCATCCCCTACTCCAGCTGAGCGAAAACAAGCTCAACTTCTGCTTGCTGCTTTCTCTCACTTGCCCTTTAATGTTCTTGAGGACGAAGTCCCTCTCAAGAACCTTCGATGGGCTTGTGATATTTTGACTAGGGGTCATGTCCTTAATCCCCTTGCCCAAGCAGAACTTCATATGTTCCTGGACCAACTTCCAGTACTCCTCTACTGGCATCGGAATTCCATGGTCACTACACAATCTTTGGATCAACTTTCGTCTCTGTGAATTCATGCCCAGTACGAAGCAGAGAACTTCATCGAAGAATTCGATGATTTTAAGAATAAAGATTCTGCGTATTGGGATGACTTGGTCATAGATGAAGTGGAACAAAGATTGAGAGAGGAAGCTTTTGAAATAAAGGCTGAAGAGCTCTACTACCAAGTGAGAACACATCAACTTATGCAGCCAACGTTAGAAGAAATAGAAGATATAATAAAGAAAGAACAAAAATTCATTGATCACTGTTGGACCAAATTTCATGACCTTGTTATTTATTTTATTCCTTATTTTTATGAGCTTGAGTTTATACCCAGATAGGGTCATTCGATGTAATTGCTTTGGCTTTAATATAAACAAAATTCTTCACTTGGCATTGTTTGATCCTGTTTCCATTTGCCTTTTTAAAGCCAATCCAGAACTTCGAACTGAACAATCTTATTCTTCGAATATGGACTCAATTGTTTGAAAATGAAAACACTAAGAACCAACGTGACTTTTCCAATTTATGGAATAAAGTTGACAGTTTTGGCTGATATCATCTTAGAAACAGTGCTTCGAATTTAACAATCTTATCCCTCGAATATAGATCCAATCAATTTCCAATAAGGATGTTGGGATGAATTCTCCAATTTATGGATTATGGTCATCAACTTTTGTTAACTCTTGTTCAGAATTGGTGCTTCGAATTTAACAATCTTTTCCCTTAAAGCCTGTCTTAATCATAACCAAAATATGATCATGATTAGTATTGACTATTTTGCTTCGAAGAACAGTTCATACTTACAACAATATGAAAACTGTCCTTGGGGTACACTGTTTTAACCGAACAAACAATTCTTTGTGTAAATTCAAACCAACTATTGGTTTAGATGTTTCAAACAACAAATCACATCCCTAAGAAGCCTTAAGCTTTGCCTCAAGGGTACTACTTTTGTTAAGAAACCTATTACAGGTCTTTGATCTCTTCTAAGTAAACCCATCCTTGAGTATCCTTACATTTTTAAGCATCTAGTATGCTTCGAAGCCGATTTCTGTATTTTGAAGTCGTTGCTGTTTGATTTTTTGGCGCCAAAATCTGGCTTCGAAGTCAAATATCATGCTTCGAAGCTGGCATCACCATCCGAAATGTGCTCTTCTCTCCAAAAACTATCAATATCGGAAGAGACTCCTCGTATTCGTACTTTTAGTACTTAACGATTTATGGGATACATTTTCTGGACACAAAGGCCTTTTAAAACTCTTTTGTCTCGCGTTCTGAAATCACTTGCTTCTTTACAAACCCTTCTCTCTACCGATTTCTCTCTGCTCCCCTTTTGCTTACTACCAATGGATCCTTCCTCGCTAAAAGTACTCGCTGGCGACCGTATCAGCCCTACAATGGCTTTGAAACAATGTATCGATGAAGAAATCACCAAGCTAACATCTGGTGAGTCAAGCACCATAAATGGACGCCTTTTCGTTCCTCGCCACAGCAACAAGCAGGAGTACGTCCTAGGTCCTATCTTTCGGGAAGCTCCTGCTCAACTCCCAGCTCTATACCCTCGTTTGGAGGACCATTTCCTTCTCTATGAAGGAGGGCTTGATTGGGGGAATTGGAGGGTGAATTGTCCTCATCGTTGCTGGCCGACATTGAGGACTGAATGGGAAGAATGGTATGACAGAGTTGTGCCTGCGAGAGAAGATGACCTGCAAGAGCTCTGTATCCTCGATGCCCTTCGTCTTTCTAGGTTCATTATCCCTGAAGACCCTTTTTTGATTCCTGATGCCTTATGCTTTTGGAATATGGCTTTTAATTTCTTCCAATTTCGGTGCGGCATGATGGCCCCCACCGTTCTTGATATTTGCCATCTCTTAGGGCTTTCACCCCATGGTTCTCCTTTTACTCCCAACTACCCGGACCTTCCTGTCAAATTTTCTCTTCCAGCCCTAAACTCTTCTTACAGTGACTTCGTAAAGGCTGAAAATAAAAAGGAAGGTCCTGTGAGGGACAGAGAACTATTTTCCTTCATCTTATACTGGTTGTGCAAATTCCTTTTTTGTACCTCATCTCAGAGGATTATGCCTGAGTTTGCTCCACTTGCGAAAGCACTTGTCTTGAAAAAACGCATAGCTCTTGCCCCTTATCTTTTAGGTCATGTCTACAGAGCCTGCTCCCAATTTTGCGAAAAACCTCTTGATGCTAACCAAGGAGGTCCCCTCTGGGTGCTCCAACTCTGGCTCTTTGCCTATTTCACTGACCTACATCCCAAGTGTCTAAAATTCCTTGTTCAGGATCCTAGAACTTACGGGGAACAGTATACTAGGATTGCCCTTTATCCTGCTTCCTTTGCTTATTACTTTACCTTCTTTTACCAACTCCCTATTTCTCCATCTGCCTCATTCTTTTGTCCTTTCGAAGCCAATAAAGGACCAACCTGGCTGCAAACTTTTCTGGCTGATAAAGAATGCTCCACCTCTCCTCATAAAGACATGTAGGCCTCTATACTGCTACCAAGGGAATTGTTCATTGGCACTTTAAACCCTCGAGCCTATAAATGCATATCTGAGGTGTATTGCCCTTCTGAGTTCGCCAGACAATTTGGACTCACTTAAGGGATACCAGTTCCTCTTTGCAGTCTCTCGAATGTCCACCTTACTGCTAGAGACTTGAGAATATCCAAATCCAAGCTAGAGACGGCAATACTCAAACTGTTGAAGGAATTGAATGAGTTCCAATTTGTCCCCTTTCTTCCATCTGGCTTAGTTTTGAAAAGATTCCAGAACTGGTGGACAACCAATATGGAAGTGCATCTATCTGTACACCCTCGTGACTTACTAATAGGGTTAGGAGTGCCTTCGAAGGCTAAATCAGCAACAGCTGAGAACACTCCCCCTCTTCCTGAAGCTGCCACAATTACTCCTGCAGCTTCACCCCTTCCAGCTAGAGTTACCAGAGCTACTTCGAAGAAGGGTAAGCATTTTCAGATTCTCTTTTTTTTTCTTTTGAATCTTTTGTTTGTTTCCTTTACACTCACGTTCTTTTCCTTTACACTCACGTTCTTTGGTGCAGGGTTCTCGCAAGAAGAATCCCCTAAGAGAGCTGAAACTTTAGCTACTCTAAAAAAGAAACAACAACAGAAACAAAAAAGAAGCTGATCCTCCCTCCTGAGGTATCTGAATCTTTGGCAGAAGAAAGAGAGTTTGAGCAAGAGCCAGAAGTGCCTTTGCAAAGAACAAAGAGACAAAAGATGGTTGTCTCCTCTTCTGATATAATCGAACATCCTACTCCCGAGGCAACTACCACAACAATGGGTAAAGATCTTACTTCAAAAGAATCTGAACCCCAAGTTGAAGAAGGGGAGGTTGAAAAGGAGCCGGTAGTACCTCTGCCAAGAAGGAAGAGAAAGAAAGTGACTGTTCCTGCTACTGACTTGGTTGAAGACCCTATTCATGAAGCAGCCGCCAAGGCAGTAGAGCAGGAACATTCCAAAGCTATGATTGTCTTTGAGAGAGCTGAATAGAGACGGCAGCAACAATTTCTGAGAGATGAAGCTGCTGCTGCTGATGCATTACAAAGGGAAACGACAAGAAGGCAACGGACTGCCAAACATTATTCCCTTCGCAGCTCTCCCACTATTGTCAACACTTCTGAAACAAGTAATTTCTTTCACGCTTCTGCTGTTCTTCCTTTGTCAGCTTTTGGTATTGAAATCTGACATTGCTTTACACTTCTTCCTTTTGCAGCAACAACTACTGCGTTTATCTTTCCAATGAGGCCTCCCTCAATTTCAGTTGAGGTTGATCAAATGCAGAATGTTAGGTTTATTCAAATCGTACTCCCACTTCCAAGTCCTACATTCGATGTACCTTCTTTGAGCCCCAACATTCCTGCATCTCTCCTTCTTGGCTTAGAACCATACCTCCCTTTCTTGACCTTTGACCTACTTCAGTCCAATTCTCCTTCGAGCCTTGGCCCTCCTTCTTTCACAGAAATTCCAACTGCTATTCCATCTCTAATGGCTGTTGATTCTCCTATAGAGGGTGCTGGTAGTTCCCCAACTCATGGTTCATTATCTTTACCTACTTCCAGCCCTTCTTCACTT
Organism: Camellia granthamiana; assembly: GCA_036172215.1. NCBI lineage: Eukaryota > Viridiplantae > Streptophyta > Magnoliopsida > Ericales > Theaceae > Camellia > Camellia granthamiana. The sequence goes on from CM069905.1 coordinate 126,870,624, forward strand.
GATTCATTGGTGGCTAAGACCATAGAGGCTGCAAAAGATGCTTCATCCATTTCTCCTATTCCCATACAGTCTTCTGTGCCTTCCACCACAACACTCTCTGCACTTCTCATGTCTATGGATGAGGTAGACATCTTCGAAGCAAGACTAGCTAGTCTTTTTGACATACCTTCTACCTCTCCAACATTCAATGTTGAAGCTGAGCCATTAGTCTTGACTGACTCTTTGCTAGAAATTCTCGAGAGTTCTTCTTCTTCCAGCAGCAAGCCTTCTGCACTTTCAATAGACCTGGACACATGTCTGGAACTGCTGGTTTCCTTTTCGAGGATTCCCTTCAAGGCTCCACAGAGGCCTATAATCAGAAATGGATTCCTCCAATGCTGCAAACTTGCTGAGCAGTCAGGCATGGATGTTTCAAGTCATTTATCTCAGGCAGCAGCTACTGTCGATTTTTACATCAGCATTTGCCAAGCTGCCAAGGCTGAGGATGAGAAATTGGCTGGTGATCAGAGTTTTGTTTCCCAAGTACATACCGAAGTATCAAAGCTTAAGGAACAACACTCCTCTGCCTCCCACTTTCGAGTCCAGCTGCTGGAGAGGAAAGCTCAACTTAAAGAGGAGCTAGCTGCAGTAAATCGAGCCTTAGTCCGAACTGATACAAAATTGCAAATCACCAACCAAGGACTAGCTGATCGAAAGGAAGAGATGGCTGCAGTTATTCAACTAGTTCCCTCACTTAGCAATAGGAAATCTATTGTACAAAAACAATTAAGACATTGTAATGAATTTTGGGCCAATTTGTGGCAAAATGTACTTAATTCTTTATGAAAGCACAAATTTTTGTCTATCATCTGAGCAGTCTTTGTGTTCTTGTATATAGTGTTTATTTTATTCCTTGTGTTTCCCAAATGGTTGGAAAATAAGGCTTTAAATATCTGCCATTAATCTTTTTGGGATGCACATAACCATTCAAATTTCTCAAATGGTATGCTCCAAAAGGCAGAATTCTATGAATCTGATATGGCCCTTCCCAGTTAGGTGACCATTTGCCAAACTTATGGCTCTTAATTCCTATTGGGAGTATTGTTTTCCATACCAAATCACTTTCATCAAAGCCAATGTGTTTGACTTTCTTATTATAATTCTTAGCTGCTTTCTCTTTTGGAAAAGAATGCTATTTAATGCCAAAATTCTGGCCTCATCTATGCCTTCTAACTCCAAGCACATACTTTGATGGTACTGCTCAAGATCTAACTGATCTTGGCATCTTACCCTCAAAGATTTAACATTAATTTCCACAGGTAACACTGCGTCATGCCCATATACTAAGGCATAAGAAGTGACTCCTGTGCTTGACCTTGGAGAAGTTCTGTAAGCCCACAAAACATCCAACAACAGGTTATGCCAATCCCTAGGATTATCTTCCACAACCTTTTGTATTCCTTTTTTCAAGGACTTATTGGATGATTCAGCTTGACCATTGGCTTGTGCATAATAGGGTGTGGAATTAATAAGGCTAATTCCAAACTCTGCCACAAAAGACTTCACCATTTTCCCATCGAACACAGTCTCATTGTCCACAGTTATGGTTTGTGGGATGCCAAATCTATGGATCAAATCTTTAATGAACCCAATAACTTCTGTCTGGTCTACAGTCTTGCATGGTTTGGCTTCGACCCACTTAGTAAAGTAATCAGTGGCCACTAGAATGAAACAATGATACTTCGAAGAAGGCGGGTGTATTTTTCCCATCATATCCATGGCCCATCCTCTAAAAGGCCAAGGCTTCACTATTGCATGTAGGTCAATTATGGGCACATGTCTTATTGTGCCATGCTTTTGGCATCCCTGGCAACCTTTTGCATATTCTATGCAGTCTTTAAGGATAGTTGGCCAATAGTAGGAATGCCTTCGAAGCAGCCATCTCATCTTCACACCAAGCTGATGAGCACCACAGATGCCTTCATGAACCTCAGCCATAGCTGTTAATGCTTCTATTGGACCTAAACATTCTAACAACAAACCATCTCCCCCCCTTTTATAGAGAGCATTACCATATATCATGTATTGCATGGACTGCAATTTAATTCTCCTACTGGCCTTCGAAGATGGACCAGCCAAGTACTGCATTATTGGATGTCTCCAATCTTGTTCTGTAAGTCATTATGATTGACTTCCAAGACCACATTCCTTTTATTCAAAGGTGGTATCAATTTCTGATATGTTGTTTGGCTTATGTCCCTTTGGGCATTAACCCTTCTCTTGAAGTTCGAAGCTTTCTGAGCCACATCATTAGCTCTATTATTCAAGAATCTTGGAACATGAGTTACATTTGCTATTTGAAATTGAGAAAGCAAATGTAATGCAACAACATAGTATGGCAAAATACTTATGCTTTGACACTTGAAAATCCCCTTCACTTGGTTAACCATCAATTGAGAGTCTCCAAATATGTCAACTGCATGTACTTGTAATCTAATAAGGATTTCTAGTCCCACTATTAAGGCTTCATATTCAGCCTGGTTATTGGAACAGCTAGCTTCATCCACTCTGAAACCATTTGTGGTCTCTACCCCTTGTGGAGATTTAATCACAATACCAATTCCAATTAAGCCATTGGCTTTCGATCCATCGAACCATATCTGCCATGGCTCAACACTAGCCATGCCAAGTTCCATTATCTTTTGGCTCTCTGTTTGAGATGGATGGTCTGCCAGAAAATTGGCCAGAACTTGCCTTTTTACTGCCCTTTGAGGGACATATTCTAAATGAAATTCTGATAAGGCTAGTATCCACTTGCCAATTCTTCCCCTTAACATAGGTCTAGATAACATGTACTTAACCAAATCTGTGGTTGCAATTACCAAAGACAGTTGTAGGTAAAAGATAATATCTTAATTTCATTGCAGCAAAATACAAAGGAAGACATAGCTTTTCTACAATTGAATATTTACATTCACAAGAATTTAAAAACCTACTAAGGTAATAAACAGCTAGCTCCTTGCCTTCTTCATTGTCTTGGGCCAAGAAAGCCCCCAATGAATCTTCTGCTGCAGCTATGTACAACTTCAAGGGCTTATTACCCTTTGGTGGCATCAGCACTGGAGGGTTGGCCAAGTAGGCTTTGATACCTTCGAAAGCAATTTGATGCTTTGTTGTCCACACAAATTCCTCTTCATCTTTCAGCCTTAACAAGGAAGAAAATACTTTAGTTTTCCCTGCAGTGTTAGAAATGAACCTTCGAAGAAAGTTAACCTGTCCAAGGAATCTTTGTAATTCTTTCTTACTTGATGGAGGCCTAGCTTCAATGATGGCTTTGGCTTTATTCTGATCAATCTGTATCCCTTTCTTGTGCACTACATAACCCAAGAAGTTTCCAGATGATACGCTAAAAGCACACTTAAGAGGATTGAGCTTCAATTTGAACTTTCTCATTCTTTCAAAGGTTGCTTCTAAATGAAACAAATGCTCCTCTATGGATTGTGATTTAACTACAATGTCATCAATATAACATTCCAAATACCCTCCAATGAGGTCATGAAAGATAGTGTTCATAGCTCTCTGATATGTAGCTCCAGCATTCTTCAGGCCAAATGGCATTTTAACCCATTCGAAGGTGCCAATATTCCCAGGACATCTGAATGTTGTCTTGTGGATGTCCTCCTCTGCAATGCAGATTTGGTTATAACCAGAGTGTCCATCCATCATTGATAAAACTTGATACCCTGCTGAACTGTCTACCAACAGATCCACTATAGGCATAGGTGTCACGACCCAAACCCGGCCCTATGGGTTTAGCACCGTAACCAGCCAGTAATCCGAGATTACCGAAGGCCTGCTTAACAGTAATACAGTAAAACAGAGTACAGGGCCTGGCGGAAGCCAATACAGTAATAAAACAATGTCCAATGAGCTGTGACAGTCTGTATGCCAAAAGATTTTTCATACATATTTACAGAACAGTACATATACATGCATGTCATTCAGTGAAACAGGGACTTAATCCCCAATTAACAGTACGGTAAACATTCAGTCTATACAATCCATTCGGTTATTACAAAACAGTACGACAGTGCAAAAAGGGAAAATACTAAAACACCCCTAAGCCTTAGCATCATAGGCTCGGAACCTCGCAGTGAGGCACATAGGCTGGCTTGACAAAACTGGAGTTTACTCCGACGCCTCTAGCTTTGATCCGGAGCTTGACCACCTACATATATATATGAGCAGTGAGCTAAAGCCCAGTGAATAACACAAAGTGTAAAGAGGTTTAGAATGAATGTCCTTACAGTAATGAAAACAGTTCAATTCAATCAGTATATCAGTTGTTCAGTATAGTAAACAGTCATATGTGGTACATCCATTAGCATAACGGTAACAGTAGGTCTGTAAGACCGAACAGTAATGATGGCCATCAGTCAGTAAACAGTAGTGGTTCCCCGAGGGAACCGACAGAGATCTGTGTAACAGTAACAGTAAACAGTAGGTGCTAAGGATGCCACAGTACAGTTAGGAAATAAAGGACATACATTCATTCAGTAACAATATCCGTTCAGTAAGCAGTTCAGTATTCAGAAGATAAACATTTTGAACATATCTTTACACAATTGTTACTCACAGAGTTCTGGGCTACAGTAGGCTAGAGCGTCTCCTCGGAATGCCAACCCTATACAGTTAACAGATTGAACACACTCTAAGTTACCCAGTTGGGAAAGATAATAACTTAATCCCTAATTTGCCTCGGTGTGTTCTACATCTATATCCTCATTAAGATGTCTTAAACTAGGCCTAAGAATGCCTAGGATGGAATGAGGATGCAAAGATGCACTTAGAAAACATTTTCAGAAATTCCAGTGAAACAGGGTTCCGCTCGAGCGCAGGTTTCCCCGCTCGAGCGGACAAGCAAACAAAGTTACCCGCTCGAGCGTCAACTTCCCCGCTCGAGCGTACATTTCTCCGCTCGAGCGGACTGATGAACAGTGCAAAGTACTGGATGCTCGATTTTCCCGCTCGAGCGCTACTTCTCCCGCTCGAGCGGACTGAGTACTGCAGTGAAAAATACTGGGAGCTTGATTTTCCCGCTCGAGCGGCACTTCCCCCGCTCGAGCGGACAACCAAAATCTGGAAATTCCAGATTTGTGTTCTAAGTTCAAAACTCAAATTTGATGCTCCCAATTCGATCCTCTTGGGCCCATTTTCTGGAAAACTCTTTTAAACACATAGAATAACATGCTTCAAAACTCAATTTGAGAAATCAAAGCCCAAGGGTGTTTAATTCAAACCCAACTTCCAACCATTTTCAAGAACAACATTCAAACATAACATGCATGATCCTTAAACAACTCCCAAGCTTCAAAACATGCTCCAATGAGCCAATTGTTTCACAAACAAGATGAAATCATGGCCTACACTCAAAACATGGACATGCATGTGACAATTCGCCATGAACTCAACTCAAAATCCAACAATACTAACATGCATGCATGAATTATGCTCTATTTCAACATGCTAGAACCAATTCATGGCCCAACTTTAAAGTTTGACATAAACCATGCAAGAATCAAGCTCAAATACATCAATAAAGGTTGAATTCTCTTACCTAAGTCTTGTATTTAGGATAGGGAAGCTCAATTGTACAAAACTCCTTCAATTCTTCAAGATTTCAAGCTAAATCCCCAAAGTTGAGTTCAAATCTCTCACTCTCTCTCTAATTCTCTTCTTGGGTTGGTTGGGTGTGAGAAGATAGCTGATCAAAATGTTTTGGCCAAGTGTATGCAAGCTTCTAAGTGTGTGAGGCAATGGGCCACTAAGTGGCAATTCCGTAATTAAGCCAAAGTTTACAATATAACAACGTTTAATCTAATTTAATCATACCTAATAAATTTTCGAATAAATATACCATAAAATTACATAATTTCTCACGATCCTAAATTATCAATCAATTTCTAATTCGGCCGCCGATAAGGCCTTTAATTAACAGTTTAAACGAAACAGACTGAACAGGTATTTAAACAATCAAACAGATAAAATGCAAGTTAACATATATATAGTCAATCAATTCAGTTCCGATTTTCAGTCAGTCAATCCAGTATTTTATCCAGCTCAATTGTCAGTCATAATCAGTTCAGTTTAACGGTAAACAGTAGTTTATCGGAAATCAGTACGAGGGTTGTTACAATAGGGTACTCATCTTTTGGAGTTGCTAGATTTAAGTTTCTGAAGTCAATACATACCCTCATTTTACCGTTTTTCTTGACTACAGACACAATATTAGATAGCCATTCAACATACCTGGCTGTCCTAATAAAGTCTGCCTTGAGTAGTCTAAAAATCTCTTCCTTGACTTTCTAAATTACTTCTGGACTCATTCTTCTTGGTTTCTGCTTGTATGGCTTGAAGTTAGGCTTCATAGGGAGCCTATGTTCCACTAATGACCTATCCAATCCTGGTAGTTCATTATAAGACCATGCAAATGAGTCTTTGTATTTCTTTAGAATAACCAACAACTGGTCCCTGTCCAAAACATTCAAACAAGCACTTATATAGGTGGGCTGTTGTATAGAACCTTCCCTTAAATTTACTTCTTCTAAGGGGTCTTGTGTCTGAGAACTTATTGAAGCTTTTCCCTTAGTTTCTTCCACCTTTGAAGCAACCTTCTCGCTCTGTTCTGCTTCCAGGCTCTTTAGTTCAACATCTTTGCCCTCCTCTTCATAGACAAAATCTGTCCATAAGGCATCCTCTTCCTGTATCTCCTGGACTTTTGTTTCAATGTCCAATGCACAATATTTACCAAGGGTCAAAACTCTGACCTGTGGTTGCTCCTATTTGCAGCCAATTATCATGGCTTTTCTCTCTTGCTCCTGTACTTTCTGGACTATTGATTTTATATCCAATGTTGAGAATTTAATTAGAGCCAAAGACTTGGCTTCTTGTTCTTCATCCCTTTGCCTACAACCAGGCATCATTGTCATCCTTAACAACAATCTCTTCATCAGCACTCTCCTGGACTAAGTGCTTCAGGTGTGTCACTTCCTCATCAGCCGTTACTTCGGCTGAGCCATCAGCCGTTACTTCGGCTGAGCCATCAGCTTTCCTCAGTATACTGAGTGGTGTTACTCCCTCAATATACAGTTTGGCCTCTGCGAAGTCTGCACAAGCTATGAAAGGTTGAAGATCTGCATCAATCTCCTCTGTCTCTCCATTGCCCAAAGCCATCATGATTTTCTGATGCAAAGAGGAAGGCACACATTTGTTAGTGTGGATCCAATCTCTCCCAAGTAAAGCATTGTACTTAGCATTACTGTCAATTACGAAGAATGCTGTCATGCAGTCCCTGGTTCCCACACTCAAGTTAATGGTAGGATCCCCTGAGCCATCTGTTTGTCTCCAGCAAAGCCAGCAATGGTTGTGCTGGTTGGGATCAACCTGGGATTCTTTTTCCCTAATTTCTTCAAAGAAGATTTCGGTAGTAAGTTCACTGCTGCCCCATTGTCTATCAAGACTCGGTTCAGTTGTATCCCATCGAAGAAAGCATTGATGTACAACGGCTTGACATGTTGTGTCATAGAATTCGAGGGATACTCAAAAGGATACGAGAGGTTAATGCTCACCTCTTCTTCACTCTCGTACTCAGTTTCCATTGGGGTAGCCATCCCAGAATTATCTTATACCGTACTCACTTGTGAGTCTTCACTAGAGACAAGGATATGATCCATGCCTTGGTCATCTTGGTCCTCATCTCTAGCCTGGAACTCATGAGGCAGTATGTGTACCATATTGACTGATACTGGAGGAAATGAGCCAAACTGGATGGCTGGCTGTGCCTGTTTCCCCTCTTGGCTACCTTGCTCAGTTACTTCAGAAGCATCATGCATGCTGCATTCTGGCACTTCACTGCTAACAGGTTTCTTCGAATGGTTTTCCTCGACTGGTTTTTCAACCAAAAATGTTTGCTCAGCCATGAAGGCTTCGAACATTTCTTCTTCCACCATTTCTTTCTTTTGGCCTATGCCAATCTCTTCTTCTGTTTCGCTACCACTCTCCATCAGAGCCTTCTCCAGCCCTGCTAAACTAGCCTTCTCTCTGGCTTTCAGTTCAGAATGAACCTTGGCCAACTGTTCTCTGCTGCAAACCACTTTGTTCTGTAGAATTGGCTTTGGAGCATGGTCTGACTTTGGATTCTTCTTTCCTTCTGTCTTGACTAGTGAAGAACTCTCTCCACTTTCTTTCAGATCTTGCTGGTACAAGGTATACCTGTGCTGAATCTTTCTCCTTTGTGATCTTGAAATGACTGGAACCATATCTGGTTCTTTTGTCTTTGGGTGTTTAAGCAATACCCAATTGTTCGGAGCCACCAAAGGAGGCTTGACCATCCTGCCTTGGTTTCCAACATCTCTCTGGGCAGGCATTTCCCTAGGTTTGTTTTGCATTACAAACCAGTCTGGGACTCCAGGTACCCACGAACTTACTGATCCAGATGTTGAACTGTTTCCTTCTACCTTCGAAGCCATCTTCGAAACTGGCTGTGAAGGTAAGTGCTTGGCTCTGACCTCATGTTTCGAGCCTGATTCAGACCTTCGATGGAAGTAGCCACTTTCTGTCCTGCGTGAAGTTGGTCTAGGGGGCCAATCTTTGGCTTTGCTCCCATAACCTGAACTCCTCTCCAGTCTTCTTTCAGAATGACTGCTCTCCATTCTGTAATAGTTAGATGGCCTGGACTCATACAAGGGTCTCTTGTCTTTAGCATGCATTCTGTCCACTGCAGGCTCAATCACCAATGGTCGCTGCCTGTCACTAGCCGGATACGGCCTTTTGTTGTAAGCATTGGTTGATTTAGGACGTCTTTGTACATCCCTGTAATATTGTTTCCCATCGACTGGAAGGCCTTTCAACCATTTGTAACTCAGTCTGCACCTGGGACACATCCTCTGCATTACAGCTGCTTCTAAAGAATCATCATCCAATGCTTCTTCATCAGAGTCTCCCCTCTGGCGTGAGAAACCTTGTCCAATGGCTGCTAGATTTCCAGTGTCCTTCTTGGTAGTTGTCTGGTTGGCAATATGCATCTGCACATTGACCTCTTCCAATTCCTGTAGAGATAAATTCTGGAAGTTTGGTACAACAACATTAGCTGCACTTTCTCCAACTTCTGGAAATGGATTACTGTCAATCCCCATGGGCTTTTCTGTTTTGGCTGGGAATTTCAAACTTCCTTTCCGAATTTGTTCTTGGATCCTGTCTCGAAAAACAATGCAGTTTTTAGTCGAGTGAGACCAAGAGTTATACCATTTACAATATACTTTTCCTTTAAGTTCATCTAGAGATGGCATTTTTACTCCCTTTGGCAACTTAAGGAAATTAGCCGCAAGCAAATGATCAAAAATGTCATCTGCTTTAGTTAAATCAAAAGAGTACTTCATGTGAAAATCTTTCTTCTTAAACTGCTGGTCAATTGTTGTATCCTTATGAATTAATGCTTCACAGATTACAGGTTCTTTGCCCACAATCTCTGCTGCATCAATCTCATAATTAGGATCTCTATAATATGTCTTATACGATGCATTATTTCGATCTTGTTCCTCCTCTAATAATGCTTCATATCGAGACACCTTATAAGTTAATTCCACCAAATCTCTGAATTTAGTTGAGTCAAACTTCTTTCGAAACCTTAATTCTAAGCCATTTTGAGCCAATCTTACGAATTCTGGTTCTGGCAGGATGACTCTACATTTATTTCGAGCCCTTTTAAATCTGGCAATAAACTGAGTGGCCTTTTCTTCAGGCCTTTGACTCAATCTTACCAAGTCTGCCATAGAAACCTCTGGCTTTGATTGGAAGAATTGGGCATGAAATGCCTCTTCCATTTGTTGCCAAGTTTGAATGGAGCCAAGTGTAAGGTTAATGTACCATACAAATGCTCCCCCAGTTAGCGAATTTGGGAATAATCTCAGTTTTATATAGTCATGATTAGTAAATTCACCGCATTGAGCAGCAAATCTAGCAATATGCTCTACTGTTGATTGATTTCCACTCCCATAGAAAAAGGGTAAAATCTAGTATCCTGAAACCCCTTGGGTATTCATGTACCCTATCCACCCACTCTGGGTATGGCTTTCTGTATACAGGAGTCTGGATCCCCCGAGCCATCGGTCCACACATCTCCCTAACAATATCAACAATTTGGTCCCTAGGGACCATATTTTGTGCCTGCTGAACCACTACTGAAAGAACAAACACAGGGTTTGGTGGACAAACTTGTGCTTGTGGTCCTCTTGGTCCGTAAGGTGGTACATTTGGGACTGGTTGTCCCTGTGGTGCAGGTTGCTGTTGGGGGTATGGGTAACCCCTTTGAGCCTGACCTGCGAAGAGACCTGCGAAAGGTACTGGAACAGGTGTTGTGTCTCTGCCATTTGTAGGAAAACCCTCCAACCTCCCGGGTATAAATTCGAATAAGGGATTAGTGTACCCCCTTATGCCAAGTATGGCTTCGAACGTGGGATTTGTAACCATTCTTATGCCGGTTTCTTGTACTTGACCAGATCCACCAACTTGTGTGGCTTCATTGTTGAGTACTGAGGCATTTTGGCCTGCTACAGGTCTCGAAATGGGTTCATACCAAGACTGAGGCGATGGTTTTTCATAATTCTGATTACTAGTTTGACCATTAGAATGCCCATTAACTTGCATAGGCTGTTTATCTCTAGCCAATCTTTGCTGAGGGACATTTAAAACTTCCTCTATGTGTCTTGTATTTGTTGGTTGGTGGTTATTCATTCGATCCAAAAAGGATGTTGCCCACCTTCCCATTGTGTTCATTAATTGTTGTCCCATGGCATCTACTAGGCCATCCCATGGATTTGTTGGCTGAGTAGATGGAACAGTGGATGGTCCAATTCCTTGGTTTCGTCCAATATTATGAACATATGGTTCTTGTCCAGAAGTACTGGTTTGTTCGACCATAGGTTCTGATAACATGGGAGTTTCCACAGGATGTGTTACAACATTATCCTCTAGATTAGGTATTTCTACCTCTCCTTCTACGCCTTCTTCGAAACGTTCATGTTCTCCTTGTCGTCTTCGTCTAGCCATTTTAAATGAGTCCCACCGGGCGTGCCAAAAATATATGTTGACTTTTTGGCTTTCGAAGGGTATTTTTGTAAATGCAAGCGTGCCAGCAAGGATCAATCAGTCTTTACAGAAATTATAATTGCCAACCAATTATCAGACGATTGTGTTTTAGTTTTTTCAGCCTCAATGAAGAGGACTTTTACTGGTGGCTTGACTTAAGAGAAATTAAGAGAAATAACAGTTAATATGAAAAACAATGGAAGTATTTCATTAAGATGAAAACTTACAATGGTCCAAACTCAGCCTCGTAGAGGTTTATAGCGACAATCTACTTGAAACTACTCCTATGAATGAAGTGCAGTGCAGGTATTTAAAGTGCAGGAATGTAAAGAACAGGTATTTAAAATGCAGAAAAGGTAAAGACTGGAAATGTAAAAACTGGAAAAGAAAATATGTAAAGTAAGACTGGTTTGTATGATCTGAGTCTGGGCTTTTTTCTGGGGACCTCCTTGCTATTTATACTCCTCAAGGATGACCATCGAACTACACTTCAAACCGTCGAACTGCTCCTCCATGATCGCTGATCATTCTGCCTTAGAAGTAGTTCCACTACGCCATCACTTGCAGTTGGGCTTCCCTCCTGTATTTGAATTTGAATATGAGTAACCGTTGAAGCCACGTCACCTTGTATCTCTTTACTGATCCAGTGCTACTCAGATCACGTGAGAACCAATTTTCACTGCCACGTGTACGATCAGGATCGAAGACTTAAGTAGTCTCCCTATATTACCCTTACTCTGCCACGTGTCGAACTGTAATTGGCTTTTACAAAATATGTAGCCAACAAGCTTATAGCTTTTTGTAAGTCAGAAATCAACTTATTCTTTGAGTGGGGCAGGAAAAGCTTAATTTATAAGTCAGAAATCAGCTTATGTTCATAGTTATAAGTTATAAGCTGTTAAGGTATAAGCTATAAATACTTTCCTACAGCTCTACCAAACAGGGCCAAAAAATTAAAGTTATAATTAATAAATATCCCTTCTAATTTAGTTTTCTATCTCCATCACTATTCATTGTCATAATGTTTGTCTTTCATTTCTTGTTTTTTTATTATTATTATTATTTTTTATCCTACACCTTGAATTAGAATTTTTTTTTGTTGGTACGTCTAGTTCATTTTAAATATTCATGGTTAACGGTCCACAAGCAGTTTTCCTCCTATTGACGGGTTAGGTCCATTGCATTAAAACTTGATGATCCTGACATCAATACCCTTCAAAGATAAGGGAAAATGCCTGGTAGCTCGAAGCTACCAGGCTCGAAATGGCTCGAAAGAGGAAGGGAGGGAGAGAAGAGAAGGGAGGGAGAGGAAGAAGGGAGGGAGGAGCTCGTCCGTCGCAGTAGACCGTGGCCGATCGTCGCAGGGAGGGAGGAGCTTCAGACCGTCGATCGTTGTGGCCTCGCCTCCGGCCGTCCTCGCCCAGCTCCAGATCGTCACCGCCGTTCTCCCTCCGCCAGATCGTCTCGCCCTCCGCCTCTGCCTCCGCCGCCTCCGCCTCCTCCTCCCCTGTTATTAGGGCCCCCTCCCCTCCGCCTCCCCCTCCCCCTCCTCCTCCTCCCCCTCCACCATCTTCTTCGTTATGCAACATAGACGGAAAAAAAAAAAAAACAAAACAAAACAAAACAAAACAAAACAAAACTCGACACCAAAACGATGTCGTTTTGGTGTCGAGCCGCGATTCGAGCCCCGCGATTCGAGCTACGTAGCATGATCGAAAGATAAAAGTACATGTCTTCTGAAAAAGTCGTCCCCCAAGCTAAGCAACTCACTGAGCGGGTAGAACTATTTTAATATTATTATTATTGCTATTATTATTTGATTTTTGTCAATTCATAAAAGATTAATTATTATGATTATGAAAATAATTTACATCCAAATGAACAATTGTATATTTACAAATCCAATGATCAGCCCACAAAAATCACATAACTCAACCCAACCATCACCAAATTTAAAATAATTCTAGGTACTTACTTTTATCTATTCCGAATTTATTCAGAATGAAATTGTATGATTGTGATTGAATTTCTGTGATATGAAATTCATGCATTTGAATTTCAAAATAATAATTCTAAATAAATATAAATATATTATATAAGGAAAATAGTGTTTTTAGTGAGAAGTCTTATGAGAGTTTCATTATATCATACTAATTTTCTTGGTTCTCTTAATTTTAAATAATTACAAAAATCTCTATTGGTTAGTTTTTATTTGATAATCTCACATCGGGAAAAGAAGAAAAAAATGAGTTGTTTTACTCATAAAAAGTGAATCTTATACTCCCATTCCATTTAACATTATAGTGTTGTGCATATTTCAATGCAATATAGTTTAAATTTTAAAAATTTTAATTAATTAATTATGACCTAACCGATTAGATTTGTTTGATTCGAAATAAATTAAAGATTGATTTGATTAAAGATTGAAATACTGAGATTACTTGATTAGAAATAAACTTTTCGTCCAGATAATTGTTAACTTTTATTTTGTAATCCCGCATCTCGAAAAAAAAAAAGTGAATTGTTTCACTTACATAAAGTGAATCTTATGCTTTCATTTATGTAAGCAAATGAGATTTTTAGTAAAAAGCCCTAAGTCAATATCTCATACTCATTTTTTTGATTTTCTTAATTTTAAACAATTAAGAAAATCCTTATTGATTAGCTTCCATATAACTTTTATTTTACAATCCCACATAGTTTTGATTTTAAGAATAATTTTGTATGAGATTTTGAAATTCTCAAAATATTTTACTAAAAAGAAAGAAAAGTGAATTCTTTCATTTATATAAAGTGTTACAATCCTACATCGAAAAAAGAAAGAAAAAGTGAATTGTTTCACTTATATAAAATGAATATTACAAAGAGAGTTTTAAGAGGAAAGCCTTCTAGAAGCTCCAAACCCTGATTTTAAAATTATTGAATTTTCTTAATTTTAAACAATTAGGAAAATTCTCATGGGCTAACTTCCATCTACCTTTTATTTTACAATCCCAAATCGGGGGAGGGGGGAAGGAAATGAATTGTTTTACATAAGGTGAATTTTATGCTCCAATTTATATAAATTATTGAAATTTCTTAATATTAAACAATTAAGAAGATCTCCATTGATTAGCTTTCCTTTAACTTTTATTTTATAATCTCATATCGGGAAAAGAAGGAAAAATGAATCATTTCACTTATATAAAGTGAATCGTATGTCTTATTCACCAAAAAATAAAAAAGTGAATCGCATACTCCCATTTATATAAGTAAAAGAAGATATTTTTAATGAGAAATCCTATAATCAATACTACTTTTTTATTTTCTTAATTTTAAATAATTAAGAAAATCTTTATTGGTTAACTTCTATTTAACTTTTATTTTACAATCACACATAGACATTTTGATTTTAAAAATAATTTTGTATAAAATTTTGAAACTCTCATAATATTTAACTTTAAAATAACTACAATTTTACATTGAGAACAAAAATAAAAAGTGAGTTGTTTCACTTATATAAAATGAATCTTATATTCTCATTTAATATTATAGTATTGTGCATGTTTTAAAATAAAATTTAAGGGTTTTAATTAATTAATTTTGTTGTAAATCGGATGGTCTTTTGACTTAGTTGATTAAGTTGAATCGTTTTTGGTTTGACTGATTCATTGGTTTAACCACGGTTTTAGCTATTTTATCAAAATATATTACCTAGATTTGTTTGATTTGAAATAAATTAAGATTGACCTTATTAAAAATTGAACAATTGAGATTGCTTGATTAGAAATGAATTTCCCGTCCAAACAACTGTTAATTTTTATTTTACAATCCCACATCAGGAAAATGAGAAAAAAATTAGTTGTTTCATTATATAAACCTTATACTCCCATTTAATAGTATAGTATTGTATATGTTTTAGTTCAAGACAGTTTAAATTTTAAAATTAAAATAAAATTTAAAAGTTTTAATTAATTAATTTTTGAATAAGTTGGTTGGTCCTTTAACCTAGTCGATTGGATGAACCGTTTTCAATTTGACTGATGGCTGGTTTAACTGCGATTTTAGCAATTTTATCAAAATATATTAGTTAAATTTGTTTGATTCGAAATAAATTAAAGATTGACCTAATTAAAGATTAAACGGTTAAGATTGCTTGATTTGAAAAAAACTTCCCGTCCAAATAATTGTTAACTTTTAAACAATTAAGAAAATCTCCATTAGTTAACTTTCATTTAATTTTTATTTTATAATCTCATATCAAGAAAAGAAGGAAAAAGTGAATTGTTTCACTTACATAAAGTGAATCTTATACTCCCATTTATATAAGCGAAATGAGATTTTTAGTGAGAAATTTTATGATTAATATCTCATACTAATTTTTTTAATTTTCTTAATTTTAAACAATTAAGAAAATCTAGTTTGATTAGCTTCTATTTAATTTTCATTTTACATAATATAAAAAAATTAAATATAATTATCATATTTTTATTAAATAATATATTATTTTATCCCATCCATAACTAATTTATAATTACTTCCAAATTTAAGTTTATACAGGGCCAGAATCCCCTCCCAGAAAATCTGGACTAGAGGGCCCACCTCCCCTTTTATGTACGTTAATTAGGTTAAATGAATGAATCGAATGGTCCAGCTTTGCTCCAGAAGAGCACTGAGCTGAATAATTTCTCGTTTAGCTAATTTGGTCAGTACCATGACTTGTCTAATTCTTAGGATGAGATGACATGGTGTGTTAAAATATTTTTTAAAAAAAAAAAAATTTGTTAGAGATATTTAAAATATTATTCTTCAATTTACTAAGATGGTCATGACAGTGGTTAAATTTTAATTGATTAATTTTAGATAAATTAATAACTAACATGGAACAATTTACATTGAAGATAGAGTCATATTTTAGTGATCTTAAATATTTTATCTTTTAAAATATATATAAATATTTTTATTTTATTTTTAAGTGGGATGGTTTTCCAAAACTTATTTTCCTATAGTGTTTGTTTGGTGGAAATAAAATAATATATAGTGTTTGAAATCCACAGCCAATAACAGAGGCATATTCATGACTATTTACGTAATCCAAAATTACTCATCTCTAATTAAGTTGGGCCATTTCAAATATTTAAATCGTTTCAATTATTTAAATCGTTTATTTTATAAGTCCTCAATATATATCATCTATAAAAAAAATTAGTTCGATTTAATAATCATAATCTTTTTATTTTATTATATATGTGTTTGAAAAAATAAACGACAAATATATTTATGAAAATAGACCATCTATTTTTTAGTGATAAATGTAATAAAATGAAAATATTACAATAATCAGATCAAGTTAAATTTTTTTTATGAAAAATATACATTAAGAGAATTACAAAATGAAATAGTTCGAATAATTGAAACGGGACGAAAGGTCAGTCCCACGGGACCCTCAAAATTCTCTAATATTAAAATATAAACATGAGATAAACTAAATTCTAAATTTTTTTTTCACCATTTCCACAAGAAAAATGATATACAAGTCCACATTTTAGAAATATTTTCTAGACCTAATGATATATAATTTATATGATCGGTTGATGATTGGAGATATGAGAGAGTATTGACTTAGATATCCTAATTGATTATTACATCATTTCATATATTATTGGGCTTAAAAATTGAGTTTAATTTTTGGAAAAGTCTGCTAACTCAGACTTATCCACTCAAAATTTTTTGGAGGAGTGATTGTATAGTGAAAATTAATTTATATAGTGCGAAATTTATGTAAAATGTATGTAAAATGTGATGGAAAATAAATTTTCAATAATTTATGAATTGAAAATGATGAATTTATAGTAACTCTTAGGATAAATTACAAATACATCCCCTAAGGTTTGGTTAAAATACAGATTGTCCTTTGTGGTTTGAAAAATTATAAATATCTCCTTGTTAGAATTTTTTATTTAACAGAATTAACTAAAAAAAAATTTATAATCGCTCTCCTTTATAAAAGTAAAATTACCTAAATTATTAATTGAAATATATTTCTAACATCATTAAAAACTGTTAATTGACTTGATAATTTATCAATAAAAGGGACGATTTGTTATGAAATTAAAAATTTCATGGAATAGAATGTAATTTTTAAAACTATAAAAGCGATTCATATTTTAATTAAATCTCAAAAAATATATTTATAATTTACCATAAATTTGAAGAGTTGAATAGTAATTGCTCTTTTCACAAACCAATCAATGGCGCAAATTGTTGCTATTGGACCGGAATGAGAGGCAATGACTGATGCCCCTGGACCCAGGGTGATCCATTCAGTAGGTCTTCATTTTACAAATCAATCAGCGGCGCTAAAACAGTTCATATTCGCCTGGAATGTTGGACTTTAAAGTGCGAAATGTGAAAAGCTATATATTTATTAGAATAATGTTATAAATAAAAAATTTATACATAATAATTTGATTTAATATAAACATTTCATTTTATGATAAAATATTATTGAAGATATATTTATTTATAACAATAGTATTACTATATTATTCTTATTAAATTATTTGTATAAATTTTATATATGAATAAAAATTTTCTATTGTTATCCTTTTTGGATTTTTATTTTATTTTTATTTTTATTTTTATAGCAAAACCTAGTGTAAAAATATAAAAAGTGAAACGATGATGGTATTCAAGATGTAGTGGCCATTTTTTTTTTTTAAATGATCTGCTAACAGGTATCATTAAGACAATAAAAGAAACATAATATTTTTTGTTAATTAATTTTTTTACACAATTTTATTACTATTAAAATATATTTTAAATTTCAATATTTAGAGATTGTTTAGAATGATATAAATAAGTGTAATTTTTAATTTTTTATGAAAATATATCAAAAAAGTAAATATATGATGTGATCCAAATATGTACACTTATTTAAAAAATGCCAAATAAAATAATGTTTGATCCACCAAATTTTACTCTGCCCAAATTAGCCGAATGAATATCTTAGGGTGGGTTTGGGAAGTGGGTTGGCTTTTTGGCTTTTTTGGCTATTTTAGCCTGGGCTTAAAAGCTTGGTTTGGGAAGGGCTTTTTGGCTTTTTTGAGTTTTTTTGTGAGAGAAGAGTGTAATGATTATGGATTGGATGTGATGTTTTGTTTTTTTGGGGCTAAAATAGCCTGTTTTGTCTTTTATGGCTATTTTAGCCCCAACCCACTTCCCAAACACTTTCAATTCAAACGAAACAAAATTTGATAGGTGTACTGCACTAAATAATACTTTAGAAAGCACTTGGACATTTTTTTGCCATCAACTTAACCAACGCTAACCTCAAGGTTTTGCCAGGTTAATAAGGCTGGGATTTGAGGATTTGCACTCTCTTAAGGTTTTATGTTTGACTCCCTTGTTAGTATACAAAAACTCTTACTACCCGTTGGTTTGGAGTTATAGGGAGAGGATTGAGTTTGATAGTGAGATGAGACTACTATATAGGGTGTTTGTTTTGAGAGATGGGGAGGGAACTCCTAATCCCTTGGTATTAGTAAAGGCCTTGGAAGGGGGATTGGGAAGGAGGAGATAGAGATGGTATTAGAAAAATAGTGAGGGGATTAGAAATTTTTTTTATTTTTTTATTTTTTATATATTGAGAATTTTTTTTAAAATATTAATGTTTAATTTTTTATATTTTTTTATTTGTTTTATTATTTTATATAAAAATAATTTAACAATTCCTACACTAACAACTATCATCAAAACAAACATAATTTTACTTAATCCCCTCACTAACAATCCCCTCACTATGAATCCCCTCACTATGAATCCCCTCTATTCTACCTTTGAAAACAAACGGGGCCTTAGGTCATGTTTGTTTAGCAAGGTAGGGAATTGGATTGGATTAGTATAGGTGTGTGTCCATCCCCCCCCCCCCCCCCTCCCCCCTCCCCCCTCCCCTCTTGTTTGGTGATGATTTACGAGGAGGGATTAACAATGTGATGGGCTTAGTAATCCCCCTTAGGGGAAAGATTAGCTTGGCTAAATTTTAAGTAAGATTAGAAAAACACTGAGTTGATTGGGTTTATTTTATATAAAAAAATTATTTTTTTAATTTTATATTTTTTATCAAGTGCACCTATTTATTTTAATATTGGTTTTAGTTTTTTGTTAATATAGAAATATATATTTTTTTATATAAAAATAATTTAACAATTCCATCACTAATCATCTGTTACACTATCATCAAAACAAACACACTTTTACTTTTAATCTTCTCATTAACAATCCTCACATTAATAATCTCTTTACTAATTATTATTTCACTAATAATCTCATCTGACCTAATTCGTCAGACAAACATAACCTCATGATCATAGACACTTCGGAGGGTGAAACTAAAAATTTGATCATTAATATGGTGTAAATTGATCCAGAATATTCTATTTATAAAAAAAATAATATATAAACTTACTTTTTAGACTCAAAATATTTAAGTAATATGATTGATTGATAATTAAAAAAATATAAAAGAGTATTATTTTTAATATTTTAATTAATTACTGCATTATTAAACTTAAAAATTAAATTAAAATTTTAATTTTGAATAACAATTTTAAAACAAAAAATTAACCAAATACGCGCTGTGCAGAAAATACGCACCAAACCAGAGCGGTAGAATGGAGCACATCCGATCCGATCCGATCCGATCCTTACAGTTGTCACTTTACGCAACCTTTTCAAATCCCAATGAAACCGCCTCCAACATTGCCATGCCAGCTGTACTCATATTAGCTCCTCTACAGTTGTCATATTTATTTAAAGTGAAAAAAAAATTAAAAATTTTAATAAATATCTCACATAATTCATATAAAGTCACGTTTGGGAAGACTAAATAAGTGTATTTTTTTATTTTTATTGTATTATGTGTAGAAAAAGTAAAAAGGAGATATTGATTGATATGACCTAAAAAAGATAAAAAAATGAAATAAGTACACTTTTTTAAGTTAGCCAAACTTGACCTAAGACTCATCGTGGTATATTCATATGACATAAATAAAAATTTTAATAAATTTTTTTGAAATCTTTAGGCATATCTTTACGTTATCTACAATTGCCTTAACTCTTTCCAAACAAAGCACCACCGCACTCTTTTCGTTGACTCTTGATTAACGCGGTGACTCCTGATTGGAATGATGCAACCTCCAGAAAGCTAAGCTGGACGCGTGCTGAGCGCACCAAATTCAACCCTCCCTCGCCAACATCTCTTTTCTCCTCCATTTTCTTTCCTCCACAGTCCACACACAGTTCACACTTTTTTACTTTCACTTTACTCTTTCGCCTCCTCTCTCTCTCTCTGTGTATATATATAGATATATGATGTTGTTGAAGAAAGAGAAGGAAGCAACAATGGCGAGAATGATGTTGATGGTGGCACTCTGTATACTGCCGGCGCTAGTTAGCGCTAATCGGCCGGTGGCGAATCCGTTAATCGTGGAGGGTAGAGTGTACTGCGACACATGCCGTGCCGGGTACGAGACCAACGCCACAACCCCCATTCCCGGTATGCTAAACTTCCTCTTATCACTCCTTTCCTTATTGCCTTTCCATTTCTCTTCTGCTCGTTTTCCATTAATTTCCGTACTCTTGGGATTATAATGTATCTGCAATGGGGTGGGCATCGGTCTTTTTTTTTTTTTTTTTTAAGGCATAGAAAGATTATTTTAGCTCATCAGGTCGGGTTGGACGGACATTTTCAACCCCAATATATTAATGGAATGGACTTGAGAGTTATATTTTTAGAGAAATGTTAGGGATCATGAAAATTTTATCATGAAAATGATCATGAAAGATTTGTGACCTTTAGATTACCTTGATTAGTGTGTGTTGCTTTATTCTAAGTGTAATCCAAAGGTCACAAATCTTTCATGACCATTTTCATGAAAGACTTTTCATGATACCTAGCATTGCTGATATTTTTAATCTATTCTGGCTCCGTCATTATTAAATTAATTAATTAATTATAATGTATGGGCATCGGTCCTTTTTTTTTTTTTTTTTTTTTTTAAGGCATAAAAAGATTATTTTAGCTCATCAGGTCGGGTTGGACGGACATTTTCAACCCCAATATATTAATGGAATGGACTTGAGAGTTATATTTTTGATCTATTCTGGCTCCGTCATTATTAAATTAATTAATTAATTATAATGTATTAATATATATATATATATATATTTGTTAAGATTTAAACTTTATTTTTGTTAATTTATTAAATTTCACATTTATGGTGATATTTGATTGAATTTATTTAAGAAATTTTTTAATGAATAAAGGTTGGGACCCCCTTTACCCCTTTGTCACGTGGCAAGAGGTGATTGGAGGAGCAGGAAAAAAAAGAAAAAGAAAAAGAAAAGGTGACTAATGAGAGAGAGAGGGGGTCCTAAAAAGGGGGATGAATCATTGTTGTTTTTTAATTTATATGCAAAATTCTTTAATTTATAATATTATTAATATATTTATTTAAAAAATATAATGTATAATTAAATTTAATTATGGAATGTTTTGAAAAAAAATTTAACATATGGCATAATGGGGGTGGACTTGAAATTTATAATTATTTTTTGGGTTGAGTTTGGGCAAATATAGTGGCCCGATGTTATGGCCGGCTAGACTTTGGTAAACACAAAATCTCTTAGTATCAGACCGACCCAAACACGGCCTGGCCTAACAAATGTCCATCCCTAATCTACAAAAATAATAATATATGTATTAATTAGTATATCAATTAGTATAAAATGGATGAGGTCAGTAATAATATGAGTTTTTTTTTTTTTTTTTCTTAGATGGAATAATATGGTTATGAGTTGTTTTGGAAATATGGTTATGAGTTGTTTTGGAAATATGGTTAAAAGTTAATTTTTTTGATTTTTTCTGAAAAAACTTGGGTAAAAGTTAGAAGATGGCTTTTAATCATCTTTTCAAAATAGTCCATAATATATATTGATACATTAAGTAATATACCAATTGGTACATATAGCACCACCAAATCTGCATACATGCATACATGCATACATTCATCATTGATCCTAGTATAAATTCATGCATGTATGTGTATCTTTGAAGGGGCATGTTTGTTTAACTTTTTAAATAGTAATAAATTTTTTATTTAATTTTGATTTTTCTTAATTTTCAAAATGCAAAAGTACTAATTAATTAGAGTAATATTTTACGATGAAGTTTTTCTAATATACTTTTTCAATTGATAATATTTTTAATCCATTTATTAATTAAGTTTTTATAATGGCTTTTAGGTAGAAGAAATGTCATATTGGTGGAACATATATTTAATCCATTTATATTAGAATCCAAACCCAAAAACCCAAAAAATATATATTTTTTATTTAGAACATTCTAGCGCAGGTACAAATATTTATTTATTTGATCCCAGTACAAATATAGGAGAAAAAAAAATTAAAAAAAAAATAAACAAACAACATTTATACGAGGCTTCACTCTTTTTTTTTTTTCTTTTTTTTTTTTTTTAATTATGATTTGAAGATATGAACTCAAATCAGCTTTATTTTTAGGCCTATATAATTTTATTTTTTTTTGGGTCTAGCAAAAGTGTTTGATTAAAATAACATTATTAAAAGTCCGGTGGCCTAACTGGCCTAATTGACAGGTACCGTGAGGGGGGGTGTTTGTTTCATGTGATTGAGGTGTTAGATTGAATTTCATATTTAATAAATTTATTAATTTACCGTTTGGTTAGAAAATTAAAGGTTAAATTAATAGTTAGATATACATCATTTCTAACTAAATAACCTAAGTCTTATTTATTTAGGACTAATAATGTATTCTATTATAATCTGTCGTCATCTTGTTCGGTCAAACAATTTGTCTAATACAGTAACTACATTTCATTTGCTGATATATTCCTATTCTTTGGTTTAACTAATTATTAGTTAAAAATTGATAATTAAAAAAAGCGCGTTACCTGATTGTGTAGGCCTATGCTTATTGTGTTTCTCTTTTTCAGTTAGGCATTATTCTAGTGTGATGAGTGAGGTAACCAACCCAAAAAATTACAAAAAGAGCGTTGCTATTTAGGTTCAAAAGTTAGACTCTCTAAATTCAGTGATGTATCAAAAAGATAATTAGTTGATAATTAAATATTCTCTATTTATCAACTAATCACCTTTTTAACACATCACCCGTTCTATAAAATAGGTTTATGGAGTGAACTTTTATATTATTCCCCTTACAAGAATTGGTATAAAATTATCTACTGAACTAACCTATTTAGATTTGACTACAAAATAATTCAAATTGTGTCATTGAGTCCTTTTAACGTTATCACCAAATTGTTTATTGAGAGAGAAATTGATAATAAAACAATGGAGGTAGAGATTATGCAGGGTAAGGATTAGGGTGCTTGCATATATATGATTTTCAGATATTCTGATTAGAAAAGCAATAATATGATTGAAACATTTTGTAAACCCATAGGTTTTTAGACAATAAAGGAAAGCCTATTTGTCATGAGAATTAGTCATTGCTGTCAATGTATTCTCAGAAGCCATGGATGGTTATTTATGATTCTAGTTACGTCTGTCAAGTAGGTGCCAAGGTTAAAATCGAATGCAAAGACAGGGACACACACAAACTCTTATACAGCATTGATGGAACAACAGACTCAACAGGAAAGTACAAGATCATGATCAAAGAGGACCATGGCAACCAGCTCTGTGATGCCATGCTAGTTAGCAGCCCACAGAGAGACTGTGCAACGGCAGATCCAGGGCGTGACCGTGCTCGTGTGATACTTACCCGAAACAATGGGATTGCTTCAAACAACCGTTTCGCCAATGCAATGGGCTTTATGAGGGATCAGCGCATGTCCGGGTGCAAGCAACTGCTCCAGCAATACGAGCAGGAGTCTGAAGAGTAAATGCTGTTCATGGTTCTGAACATTGACCTTTGCTACACGTCGTCTATGATATTGTTATATTTATTTTGATGAGATTTTTATTTTATTTTATTTATATGAAGTAACTGGAGTGAATTGATTATAAAGTAACTGGAGTGAATTGATTAAACTTTGTGTGTTCATATGCGCTTGTCTATATGTTTCTTTGAAATTTGCAGAGAGATTATTTTTATTTAAATTTATTACTCAAACCCAATTTTAAGAAGAAGAAAAAAATAAATAAATGATAAATGAGAAAAATAAATGCAAATCAATAGAATGGAAGTGAGAAGTGTATTTTAATATGAGTAAAACTGTGATTGGAAGGAACTTTTCTCACCGACAATCAACTGATTTACAATTACTTTCTCATTTTCCATTTATACGGGAAATTTGCCCTTCTTCTAAAGAGTTTCGTATGCTTACAAAATAAATAATATGCAATATAAGAAACATATAAAAGCGAAAAATATGTAATGGCGACATTGCGGATGGAGAACTCTTTTTCATAATTTTTTTTTTTTTTTGGTTAAAATGGAAATGAAGGAGCTGGAAAAGTCTTTGTTATTTTTCTTTTTTTATTTTTGAATTCGAATTCTCAAACCAAATTGTTTTTGACACAACCCTTTTGCACCTTCATTTTTTGTAGAGGGTGTTGCGCCTTCACTATTAGAAAGGAAGAAACATACCCTCTTAAAGATTTATTTAAAATACGAATTGTCTCTTATAATTTAAAATTATAGTTTAAAAAATTATAAATAATTTTTTGTTTGAATTTTTATTTAATAGAATTTAATGAAAAAAATGAAATTCGTAACTACTCTCCTATATAATGATAAAATTACCTAAATTATTAATTGAAATAAATTTCAGACATTATTAAAATTATTAATTAACTTAATAATTTATTAATAAAATAAATTATTTGTTATGAAATTAAAAATTTCAAGGGGCAGAATATAATTTTTAGAATTATAAGGGACAAATCGTATTTTAAGCAAATTTGAAAGTATGTATTTGCAATTTATGTAATATATATATATATATATATATATGTATATTATAAAGAAGACTTAATAAATTACACAAAATGTGGTCAATGTCCGCAAGGATAAGAGAAATTAATACAATTACAAACGTTAAGAAAAATAATTTATAAACAAAAATTTCATATAAAATTTTATATAAGAATAATATGGTAATGATATTTTAGAAAATAAAAATTATTCTAATTAACTTTTTTGATTTTAAAATAAAAGAATTTGAAAAATACTACATCATTTTAGATAATTTTTTTATTTATATATTACTACTCAAATGTTAATGAGAGAACACGAAGACATGATTTTGCATCTCAACCCCCCACAGTTTTTTTTTTTTTTTTGAACACAACCCCCCCACGGTTTGTCCAAAGAAAAAGCAGAACAATGCCAAAGCATATTCTTATTCGACACCCTGTGCATTGATTAGCCTGCCTGCTTCCAATAACTAGTCTGTCCCACGTGTTCTTTATTTTTTTTTGCTTTGAAGTAGAAAGGAAAATGTTGATTTTTTTTTCTTCTTCAATACTTGTAGCCTACACCTAAATTCACAACAACAAAAAAAAATACCATGAAACAAAAATTATTGATGAATCTTACATATACACATCATATTTATTGTGTAAATTCATATATAAAAGGTGAAAAAATCGGTAAAATTTGTCTGGAGTCAAATGCATATATAACATCCCTCAAGTAAAAACAGATCATCTGAAAACAAAAAATAACATTTGTACAATATATATAGGTTTTATTATTCAAAAAAAATTGCATAAGAGAAGGAGAAAATTTCCAAAATACTGTTGTTAATAATATATAGTACCAGTGTGTGAAAAGAAAATTAATAAATTATTAGTTCCAATGTGAATGATCTGTCTTTAATCGAATTAAGAAAGAGATTAATCAAACATTCTGACCCTTGAAAAAACAAAAATGTATGAAAAATTGGTGATGAGGACTCATCTGGTAGTGTGGGAGGGGAGTTTAGGTTAGGTGGGGGCGTGCGTTTACATGTTGGTGGCCAAACTTTAATAGCAAAGAATTCATGGTAATATCAAAACACAACCTCCACCCACTTGGGAGGTTGTGTTAGGTGTTGTTAATTGGTGACTTTGAAATGTCGCATTGTTTTGTCTCTTTAATTTCACCCTCAATAACGTGATTCACTCCTATGTAAAATTGTTTTACACTTCTATTTCTCTCATCTTTAGTATCTCTAATGGGAAATGCTAGGAATACCAAATTTTCTACCAAATGAATGACCAAATGTCTCGCATGGGTGTGGGATACCCCACATCCATGTGAGACATTTGGTAAAAAATTTTAGATCTATAGCATTTTTCATCCCTAATTTCACATTATTAAATGTGAAATTAAGGCAACAAAATTAAGGAAATGAATTATTATTAACATGTCTAATTTTTAATTAGAATGGTGGGATAGTCTTGGGGACCTATCATTTTATAAATAAATTGTATTTTCAAGAATGTTAATATGTCTTTAAAACTAAAAAGTTCATTAAGATGACTTCTATTTTAACAATGTCATTGTCAAATTATTGTTGTCGTAAAACTCTATATATAAATTCTGTAAGTGTATCAATTTTCATAAAATTATGTATAAATTTTATTGTGGATTATTTTGCTTATTTCATATATTTAGTCAATTTCAAAAAAAAAAAATTATCAAAAAATTTATGCAAAATTTGTTATGAAAATGATGTGACAATAATATATTCATAAATTATTATATCATAATAATAGACAATGTTTTCAAACGAAAAAATTACACTATGTGGCATCATTCTGTATGATGATTTTTTTCTGTTTATATAATTACTACTCATTCATTTATTGGCTTTGTTCGGGAGCTAGATAGAAAGGTAGGTGCGAGTGTGAGGCTTCGTTTGGGACGTTCGTTTTTTAACTTTTTGGTTCTTTAATTATTTTAATTTAAGATTAAAAAGTTTGTATGTATTAAGGCTTTGCTTGGGGTAAGTTAAAAAGGTTAAAAAATCACTGTCTTATTTAAATTATATCATCTTATTTAAGTTACATCACCTCTCTACCACATCACTTCAAACTCAATCTATATTTCATAAAAAGTCAAAAATGCACTTATTTAGATCATCCCAAACTACCCCTAAGTTTTTTAATTTTTGTGAAGAAAAAAATAAAATTATTATAAGTTAAATGTGATATTTTATCTTATTAATTTTTTAATTTATTTTATCTTTTAATGACTAAATTAAACTCAACCTCAAAAAAACCTCATGCCAAACAAGGGCTGTGTTGGAATTTCTTCCCCACATTCGGTATTCTCAAAAACTTCCATGAAAAGAAAGTTGCTTGTTTTCATTTTTCAAAAAATACTTTTCAGAAAATTTTACTTTCTTATTTTTTGTGTTTTTTTGTTTTCATTGAATTTTTTTAATATTTTAAGCAATTTTTTTACTTTTTAGACACACCTAACATAAATATACCTAAAAAGTAAAAAAATTATAAAAAAAATCTTTTAAAAATTCACTAAATATCAAAAATACAAGAATTCAGTACATTTTTTGTATTTTTATGTATTTATTAATTTTTTAAAATATTTTTTCACAAATTTTTTACTTTTTAGATACATCTAAGTAAGATACATCTAAAAAAGTAAAAAAAAATATTTAAAATTTTAAAAATATTCACTAAAAATAAAAAAACACACAAACCAAAAAATTCAATTTTTCAAAAATTTAATTCAAAAAACTCAAACCAAACAATTATTTTTTAACTTTTTTTCTTTCTTCTCTGCGCCACCAAACCTCACTCGCGTATATCGCAAGTACTAAAACATATTTTAACTGCTTTCTTGTGTTTTTTCTTTTCTGCGTTAATTTATACACTTCTACTCGGCCATTGTTGAAATTTGTTTATTATTGGTCGGAAATAGATTATTATAATAATTTTTTAATTTTTTGATTAAAATATGAGATAATAAAATTAGTATGTTTAAAATAATTTTTTAATTTTTACGAAAAGATATGCAAAAATAGATTTTAAAAAAAATATTTGACTTTTTGATATAATTTATTGACTTTTTAATTTTTTAAATAATATTTTAACTTTTAAATTAAAATTAAATGTTGTCAAAGGAGTGTCATTTGTAAAGACTGGTCTTATTAGACAGTTTTTTTTTTTTTTTTAAATAATTAATGAGATTCGAGTTATGACATCAGCTTTGCATTCTAGGGTCTATTCCCTCAACAATTATTATTGAATATCACTTCTTTTTTTTTAATTTTAAAATTACATATTTAGATCTTTAATTATAAAAATTAATTCACTTTCGTACCTTCAAAAGAATATTTATACTATTTATTAACGAGGGATTTAAATGTGTGATTTTAAAATTATGAAGAATAAAGTAATATTTACTACTAATTATTGAAAAGAATAAGTGTAATTAATCCAAAATTTTAAATATAAGTAGAAAAATAAATAGATAAATAACAACAACAACAACAACAATAACAATAATAATAATAATAATAATAACAATAATAGATAAATTAGAATCTCCTAAAAAAATTACGAATATGATCTTAACTCCTAGTCTATAAATCCATACATGGCCTCGTTTGAGAAGAGATTAAAAGTTAATTTTTTACTTTTTAACATCTTTTGGATTACATCATCACTATATTTTTTTATACATTTTTTTAAAAAAATATCAAAAAGTTAGTTTTTAAGGTGCTTCCCAAAACAACCCATAGTTTCACTCAATTATAAATGTTGGTTTGGGAACTTTGCTATTTTAGCGACTTTTTTTTTTTTTAGAACAATGACTTTTTTATGAGATGAAAAAAGTTGCATGTTCGGGAAGATTTATGTTTTTTTTTTTTTTTTTTTTTTGTGTAATTGAATATATAATTTTGAGAGACAAATGATTAATTGATGTATAAGATGTAATATTTTATCTTATTAACTATTTTTAATTTTTTTTGTCTTTATTAGATATTTTAGCCAAAACCAAGCATCCATCAATTTCATTTATGTCCCCCAAAATGGGGCATTTGAACAATTTTTATAAGAAAAATGATTCAGGCCTCGACAATTCGAGGCGCGAATTGGCTCGAGGGAGGAAGAGAGGGAGAGGGAGAAAGAGAGAGGAGAGGGTCGTCTGCCGTCGCAGCCCAGCCCCGCCGTGGGTCGTCCTCGTCTGCCCGCCGTGGGTCGTCGCAGCTCGCAGCCGCCGTGGGTCGTCCCCGTCGCAACTTCGTCCCAGCCCGTCGTCGCCTCGCCTCGCCGTCTGCCCCGCCGCAGCTCGCCCAGCGCAGCCCCCCCCGGTTTTTATGGCCCCCTCCCCTCCAGTCCTCCCCCCTCCTCCCCCCTCCTCCTCCCGTTCTGCAGAGCCCCCCCCCTTCTTCCCCTCTTCTTCTTCTTCTTCTCCCGTTCTTCCCGATTTGCAACAAAGAAAAGAAAAAAAAAAAAAAAAAAAAAAAACTCGACACCAAAACGACGTCGTTTTGGTGTCGAGGCAAATTCGAGGCAAAGAATTCGAGGCCTCTATCACGACTGTTTTTATAATTTAGAATTTGTTTGTAAATTAACTTTTTTTTAGTGATTTGTTACCAAAAAAAAAAAAAAAGCATAAATGAGTTGGCTATTTGTAATGATTTTTTTATATATTAATTTAGGGGTCATTTGGGAACCGGGAAAAGTTAGGGATCATGAAAAAATTTTCATGAAAATAATCATAAAAGAGTTATGATTTTTGGATTACCTTGATTAGTGTGTGGTGCTTTATTCTAAATGTAATCCAAGGGTCACAAAGTTTTCATGATTATTTTCATGAAAGATTTTTTATGATACCTAACATTATTGTTTGGGAACCTTTTAAAAAAGTCAAAGTTAACTTTTAATCTATTTTGGATCACATTATCTCCCACATAAAAAAAATCAAAAAAGTCAAAAAAATAATTTTTAACCATCCTTTCAAAATACTTCTTTAGTCACTTTCCAAATAAAGCTTCAGTGGCAAAAAAATATATAAATTCATGAGATAAATAAAATGCTATTAGCTAATAATGAATGAGATATTGATGTAATTATTAATTGTACAAAACAAAATAAAACAAAACAAAACAAAACAAAATGAGAGGAAAGAAAAAAAGAAACAGTGATGCTACATAGCTCGAAAGCTACTCCCCCCGAATCCCCCTAAACCCTAAACGACGCTGTTTTTGTTTTTTTTTTTTTTGCAGAAGAAGATGGAAGAACAGAGAAGAAGAAGCAGGAGGGAGGAGGAGGAGAAGGGAGGAGGAGGAGGAGGGGGCATATTATTCGGGGGAGGGGGAGGAGGAGGCAGAGGCGGAGGCGGGGGGCAGGGGGCGGAGGCGACGAGTTGACGATCGGCGAAGGCGACGAGCTGCTGCTGCGACGATCGGTGGCGGCGGAGGCACACGCGACGATCGGCGGCGAGCTTTCTCCCTTTCCCTCTCTTCTCTTTCTCTCCCTCTGCAGATCGAAAATGGAAGGAAGAAGACGCGAAAATGGAAGGAAAAAAAGCAAAAAAAAAAAAAAATTAATACCCAAAACGATATCGTTTTGGACATTAGGGAAATTTGGAGAGGCAAACTCTCGAGCTACCAAACATTATTCAAAAAGAAAATTGTATATATTAAACGTGCATTGAGATACTCAGGAGACTTGGAACAGGGAGATGGCTGCTTGTTTCTTTGTTTATATATAAATATATTCCTTTTTGAACCCACATCTCAAATGACAATAACCATAAACGATTTCTTCTATAAACATCTCTCTGTCCTTCGATCGATCAATTTTGTCTTAATTCTAGACATGTAAAGCTCCTCTGTTACTCCCATCATTACTTTCTTCATCATCATCTCCGTCAACTTCTCTCGTGATAAACTCTCGCATTTGCGTCTTCGCCTCGCTTTCTTCGTGATTCCACCATCTATATTCTCTCCCCTATAAGTACTGTAAAACCTCTCTCTACTCATTTTCACCCTTATACAACAATCTGTCAAAAAATTTCTCTTTGATTTTCTATCTCTTCTATTTTGTAAGATTTGTTCCTTTTACGTATTCAATTTGTGTTGTGTATGTGGATCGCCTGTTTGATTAGCTTTCGGTTTGAGCTTCTGATAATGCATATGTTTTTGTGTTTAAATGTTGTTTTTCTTGGTGTTAGATCTAATTTATTTTGTTAATCCCCAGTTAAGCAGAAGCATTTAATTGATGGGTTGTGCTTGGTGCTTGATTTTCTTCTCTTTTTTAAGCAGAAGAAATGATGGGTTTTGTGGAGAAAACATTTTTTATATGATTTTATAACCTTGTTCACTTCTATAAGAGATACTATAACTTTGTGGGTGCACTTCAAGATTGTGAGTTTTATCCATGTTTAATTTCAGAATGCATAAAACCCTAATTATTTGATCATGAGCTTGTTTAATTCAAATTACTTTCAGTTCCTTGCTTCTTCTCGTTTTTTTCCCCTTCTCTTTTCCTTTTTCTTTTGCCTATTTCCTTTTTGCCTCTCCATTATTGACAATGGAAAAATAAAGAACCAGTTTTTTGAATTGGAGAGAGCTCACTTTGAGTTGACTATGATTCTTTTTCTCTATATTCCTTTCAAAGCACTGAATTGTGTCATTGTTTTTAGTACAGATTATACTTTACATTGTTCACAAATTGGGCATTACCCATTTGTCTAATTTGTGTTTATACATATTCACTCGAAGATTTGTTGATTTTCAGAATGGCCGCTACTTCGTTTCACCAAGCCATTGGGACTCTTCAGCCCCATGGATGTTTCATTAACTCTGACTGTCACCATGAGTATGGAAATAGTTCGCTGCGATTGATCTCAAAGGGTTTCAGAGTTGACATTGGGAGGAGAGGAAGTTCTTGCTCTAGAGAAAGGAGTTTTGTTGTTTCTCAAGCCTCAACTTCCCAGGCTTCAGTGTTGAACCCAGTTTCATCCCCATCAAAAAAAACCACCACTGACTCCCAAAAGAAATCAAGTAAATATGGTCTCTTCCAGTTTGACTTCAATTGGAAAATAATTGTGCCATGATGTTGACTTTCACATCTTTATGAAGTGAATGTTTTTCGTCTTGGGCATTTTTGAGCTGATCTCAATTTTGTCCTCCCTTATATTTCCTCTTTTACTGGGAGAATGAAGTTGTTCTTTCCGTGGATTCTTCTAATTTCTGTTACCACTTTCCTTTTCAGGTGAAGCTGCTTTGATCCTGATTCGACATGGTGAGTCTTTGTGGAATGAAAAGAACTTGTTTACAGGTTGTGTTGATGTGCCATTAACAAAGAAGGGTGTGGAAGAGGCCATTGAAGCTGGTAAGAGAATCAGTAACATACCTGTCGATATAATCTATACATCTGCCCTGATTCGTGCGCAGATGACTGCTATGCTTGCCATGACGCAGCACCGTCGCAAGAAGGTATTTTGTGGAAAAATCTTGTGGGAACCTTTTTCTTCTTCTGTGGGGATTTCAGATCTTGCAAAGTTGATAATATACGCCTGTGAATATTCTAGATAGATGATGCTAAACATAAAGGGAAAAGTAATTGATAGGAATATCCTGTGTTGAACCCATTTATATGCAAAACATTCTGACAATCCATTTGGAATATGTCCCTTAAAATTGGTCTATGCATACTGTAATGTAGTGTTTGGTTCATTGGGATAAAATAATTCCTTAGCCTCCTTATGGAAGGGCGATTCCCTTGCAATGGTAATGGTGAATGATGATTCCATTTGTAATACACTTTTCATCATTTTTTTAGTGAACCAAATGTGAGAATGGATATTATGATGGAGTGATCATTCCAGTGAACCAAACAGAATGGTACATATTCCACTTATTTTAAGATTTTGCGTCTCCTCTATTGCTTAAATATCTCAGAAAACCAGAACCTGTTTTCTAAAACTTTTATCTGCATCCACTGTTTCAACCTACCTGCAGGTGCCTATCGTTATGCATAATGAGAGTGAGCAGGCGAAGTCATGGAGTCAAATTTTTAGCAAAGAAACCAAAACACAATGTATCCCGGTTATCACAGATTGGCAACTCAACGAAAGAATGTAATATTTCTTCTTTTCTGGTTATTCCTCCTGCCTCCCATCCCCATTATACACTTCCCTGCATCTGACACATAAACTATTCTTGTCTTTAGGTATGGGGAACTACAAGGACTTAACAAGCAGGAAACAGCAGATAGATATGGAAAAGAACAAGTTCATGAGTGGCGCCGTAGTTATGACATACCTCCACCTAATGGCGAGAGCTTGGAAATGTGTGCTGAGAGAGCAGTTGCTTACTTTAAAGAACATGTAAGCATGTTATGTGATTATTTGTTTTACCTTATCTAGCTTTCCTCTTATTCACTAGCAATTAACATTTGAAATTGTTGTTGAAGATTGAACCCCAACTTCTATCTGGAAAGAATGTAATGATTGCCGCCCATGGTAACTCACTGAGGTCCATCATTATGTATCTTGACAAATTGACTTCCCAGGAGGTGAGACTTTAATCTTAGTGGATTGTTAACCTGCTTTGTCTCAATTTCTGGTTTGTTTATGCCGGATGAAATATTTCTTGTTTTCGTTAGGTTATTAGCTTGGAACTATCAACTGGGATACCTATGCTTTACATATTCAAGGAGGGAAAGTTTATGAGAAGGGGAAGCCCTGTTGCACCTACCGAGGCTGGGGTTTATGCTTACACTAAGGTGTGCGACTTTGATTTGTTGTATTTGAATTTTCTCTTGATTACGATATCTTTACAACTATTTTTTATTCTCATGGGCATCACTTAAAGATGCACTCAAAATGTTATTTGAGTCAGTGAAAATGACTCTCTGCTTGCATGCAATTGCCCCAATGGCCCATTTGGTTATATGAAGAGGAAAAAGAAGAGTCATTTGTAAAACATTTTGAGATTGTTATTTCTGGAATTGTACATTATATAAATTTCCCTTTTCCTATCCTCATTGACAAGCCAAAAAAATTTTCAGATCTGTGTCAAAAAAAAAAAATTTAATTTTTGAACGGTTTAGTCACATATTTTTTAAAAAAAAAAGATAGTATTGGTTCATGGAACGGTTTAGTCACATATTTTCATAGGGAAAAGAAGATCTTCCAGTATACTTCATGATATACCCCGAAATCAACGTTTTGCACTTACGTTAAATAAGCCATAAATTATCTGTTATTTGGATTTTTTTACTAGGACCCCTTTAACTTTTCTCCTTTTAATTTCTTTTTCCGGAATAAGTTTACAAATTAGTGTTCCATCACTTGTTCTGTCCAATTACTTGTCAGAAAAACAAAAGAGAGTTCCATCCATTGTTAGGTACTGCTTACATGGCCCTGTATATTGCTATCTTTATGGGAGCTTTTTCCCCTCCATTTATTGGTAGAGAAATCTTCATGGCGAAAGAACTATGCAACAGTGGCTTTGAATGAGATATTTAGTGGTAGACGTGGTTCTCTATTATTGAGAGAAGTCAAAGAAACTCTTTCCCTTATTTTCTGAGAAAAATATTTCTCTATGCTATCACAACGCACGCAAGAGAGAGAGAGAGAGAGAGTGCTTTCATTTTCTTTTCTTCTCTTTTACAAAAATTTTGGAAACTATTTTTTTTTTTCCCCGTTTCCAAAATGCAGAGGTTGGCTCAGTACAGGCAAAAGTTAGATGATATGTTTCAGTGATGGTATCAATCAGGTATGTGTAATTTATTCATTTTCTTCTGCGTCTAACTTCCTCTTCACACATTTCTGGCCTCACTATTTTTATGACTTTGCAGGGGCTTACCGCTTACCTTCCATTGCATTTCTGATCTACTTGTTTATCAGCATTGTGTTCAAGGTGAAATTATGCACAAGCACGTTTTCTGAAATAGTTGGATACACTTCTTGTGGTAAATCATAAAGCTAGCAACTGCTCTTTCGTATTTTGTGTATGAGCTGTCATATAAGCTTAGTTTTGTTCCTTTAGGGCTAGATGTTTGTAATAGATTGTGAAATTTGATCATAAGGCAATATTTTAGTATTTGGTTTGTACCTCTAGTGCCAATGTATTGTAGCATTAGTGATATGGGAAGATATGTTTCTAGTCAATATATTGAGTTATATTTTGTACCAACTGTCAAATTTAGCATTTAAATGGATTCTGTATCAATAATGCTTGAGACCACTAAAAGTGGTGCTCTAAAAGCACCACTAGTGATGTGGCAGTGGACGAGGCCCACTGCTTGTGTCTTGTTTTTTTTTTTTTTTTTTTTAAAATGTTTGCCAACTCATTACTGGTGCTTTAGAGAACCACTTTTAGTGGGATGTATCATTACCCATTCTGTATTGTAGTGTTTTGAATGTGTCAAGGAAAATCTACCTGTTGCGTTTAAGATTTGATACTGTAACACATGATGTTTCTTAGAAATGAACAGCTTTTTTTTTTTTTTTTTTTGAGAACAGAAGTTCACAGCTTCATATGCATGAGGCTGCTCTTTTGAAATAGAAATAGTACAAAAGCAATATTTGATTGGGTAAATTTCACTTTACTTTTGCCACGAAACACTTTATCCATTTATTCCTTATGATTTTAAATCAAAGTGCAAAGTTAACTCGGTTAAAAGTAAGGGCAAAATTATCCAAATACCCTCCATGTTATATTTTCTCTCTCCTCTTTAATACATATAATTTCCTATATTAGGCACATATTTAACAAATAAAATCATTGTTAACAAGAAACTCTAATTTATTACCATAAAATTATCTTAATTTAATTTTAATTTTTTTTAATAACATTTTAAATTAAACATAAAATTACTATAAATTAAACCATAAGATTAACCTAAACATCTTAATATATTATCATAAAATAAAATCATAATCTAATTTTTAATTTTAAATCTAATTTCTTATCTAATAAAAATTTAAAATAAATATATATAATATAATATAAAATAAAATAAAATCATAAATTAAACTAAACATACTCTAATTTATTACCATAAACAAATCTTATTTAATAACATTTTTAATTAAACATATAAATATATATATTTAACGAATTAAATCATAAATTAACCTAAATACTTTAATTTTTTAACATAAAATTACCTTTGCCTAATTTTAACCCAATTTATTATTTATTAACATTTTAAATTAAACATTTACATATATATAAATTAAACCATAAATTAACCTAAATGCTCTAATTTATTTCCATAAAATTTCTTTAATCTACTATTTAATTTTTAACTCAATTTCTCATTTAATAACATTTTAAATTAAATTAAATTATTTATAAAAGATGACAATTAGGGTTAGGATTTGATTAGAATTAAGATTTAATTTAGAGAATAAGATGAATATAAAGACACTATTGACATTTGATTCAATTTTTGACTTAGGACTTCTGCATTTACCCACTCCCAATTGGAGAGAATGTGACACATCTTCCGTTATTTTTAACAACAAAAAAAAATTAACCGTAACATTTTAATCCAAAATTATAAAGAAATTCTCTATCTATATTTGAACCATAGAGTCGTAAAATGCTCAAGGCTAAATCATAAAAAGGTAAAGTGAATTTTGCCAAATAAAAAGGTAAAGTGAATTTTGCCCTACTTGATTTGGCAAGCACATACTGCAATGCTTCTTTAGTGTGACTTTGATCATTCTATCGCACGAGACAGACAATTAAAAAGATGGCAAGTACATATTAATAGCAGGGAGTAACTGCCATGGACATCCAATTTCCACCTTCATCGGAATCCAAACACAAGCCTAATACAAGAAACCACTCATATATACTTAACAATCTTACTAAAAATAGAAGAGACTAAATATGATTAATTGTTATAAAAAAAATAAAAAATAAAAAGGATGAATTGCACTAATAATTCCTATTGTTTGAAGATTGTGTCCCTTTGATCCTTGACTTTTCAATTATAGCACATTTGATCTTAAATTTTAAATCTTATTCTAAATAAGAAAAATTGAAAATACCATTGCTTAATTTTAAAGACAAAATCGTCAATTCGATAAAATATAAACTAATTTGAAAAATAAATGTCAAAAAAAATATTTTTGAATTCTTAAAAATTATTTTTATCCACTAAAGATAAAATTATGTAAAATTAATAAATCTTTTGGACATTTATTTATTTTACCAAATTAATTTTTATTATGTGTTTGGATGATGATCATGTAATGGGTAATTATTTTTATTTTCATTAAATTAGTTTCTATTTTTTCAAAAATCAAATATGACGACAATTTTGATATTATTATTCAATCAATCCATTAAATCAAAAAATCTAAAACTAAAAACACTTCATATATTAAATATATCAATTACACATTAAAATCGTAACAACCACTCATTATATGATCATCATCCAAGCACATAACAAAAATTAATTTGGTAAAAAAATAATAATAACAAATGTCTAAAAGATTTATTAATTTTACATAAATTTATCTTTGGTGGATAAAAATAATTTTTAAAAACTCAAATATTTTTTTGACATTTATTTTTGTCAAATTAGTTTATATTTTATCAAATTGACGATTTTGCCCTTAAAATTAAGTAATAATATCTTCAATTGTCCTTATTTGAAACAAGATTCCAAATTTATGGTCAAATGTATCACAATTAAAAAGTCAGAGACCAAAAATAACACGAGTCCCAAACTACAGAAACTATTAGTGTAATTCACTCAAAAAAAAATAATACTCCGTATCTGAACATTCAATAATGTTTGGACATGTATATTTTTAGTAAGATTGTTAATAAGAATTTAAGTAGATATAGTATTTCTCCATAAGAGAATGTTATCAGTCAAAGAAAATTCAAAAGAACATTTTGCTAATCAATGGCATGCTTAATGGAACAGAAGGAAGAGAGAATTCATAAATCATATTTTTGAGTACTCAAACCCCCCGCCCAGTCAGATGTCTGGTTAACAACCATTAGGATTGCATGCATAACTCTTTTAGATTGCGGGATTCACCAATTTGCGAAAGATGGTTATGAATACTTAACTATTCTTGAGACAAAGATTTATCTGGTTTGTCATCCAAGGCACCAGAATCTGACTCCAAATTTGTAGGATTGAAACCGGTGTCGGTAGTGAGGGATGGTTGATGTGCTGCCACACAAGCATTGTTGCCTCTTGCCCAAAAAGATTGCATCCTCTTATCCTCTTCACCCATTCTTTCAGCATATTTATTAATGTCAAAACCTGCATTATCCTTACCAGAAAATGCAGATTCGAGTTGGTCTATGTCAAATAGGTCCTCCACTATTTTCATGGTATTAGGATCATCTGAGTAAACAAACTTGACTTTGTTGGCTGTCTTTTGCTCTAAAAATGGCTTTACCAACTGCAATCATACGGCCATGTAAAGTTTTTGCAGAAAAAAAAAAAAAAAGACTCCCGGCAAAGAAATGGCAACTATCATTTCGACACAAACCAATTATTCAATAAAAGTAACCCATAATTAGCAATAAAGGCATGGTATAAACCATGTAATTAGTATAAATGAACACATACCCCTTCATAACGGCCAGAATCACCCAATTAGATGTACAAGTCAAGCAAGATGATCATATAGCTCTAAACATATCATATCTTCAAAAGCAGACTTCTATATCAATTCTTAAAGATGGCATGGATTGGCTAATCATCAAAAACTTTCAACAGTACATCCTAAGAATCATGGACACTTCTCATGTGTATGTCCAAGTCCGAGACCGACACCGACACCGACACTCCTAACATGTCTTGGACACACATGAAAGACAATATAAATTTAAACCAAATAACTTGGGATAAAATGATAAAAGAAAAATTATATAGATTTATGTCTACTAATCCCTCCTTTAAAGTTTAGGATTTAAAATTATGTTGTATTTTTTTTTTTTTATTATCTTATTCATATTATAAAATCAAATGTTCTATGTGTGTTCCCCACGTGTTGTCTCATGCATTTTTTTTTTTTTTTAAATTGATGTGTCAGTGTCTCTGTCGTGCATGTCCATGCCCATGCTCTATGAAGCACGGACACCTCTCCGAGGGCTCTGTACCAGTGTTGGACACGAATACACGTCGGACACGCGGTGGACACGTGTCCAACATGCAGCTGAGAGTGTCCTAAATTTTTTTTTATTTTTTTTGCAGCCGGACACGTTCCGAACACGTTCAGACACCTTTTGTACACGTGCGGCGTCAATTTCACAGTTTATGGAACTTCTGTGGGGTCAATTTGTAAAAAAACAAAAACAAAACAATATGTGCCCTAAATCGAGTTAGAACAAAGCAGAAAGAGAGAGAAAAGAACAGAAGAGAAAGAGAGGAGACCTGGTCGTTCGTCGTCGTCGTCGTCGCTCGTCGACTATTATCTAAGGTACACATTCGCTTCTTCTTCTTCGTTCTTCGATCTTCGACTTCTTCTCCGATGTTGTCTCTGTCTCAGTCACTGTCTCTCTCTCTCTCGCAGTCACTCTCTCTCTCTCTCTCGTTGTCTCTCTGTCTCCGATCTTCTTCGATCTATCTTTTTTTTCTTTTTCTTTTATATGGTCAGTGAGTGGGACTCTCTCTCTCTCTTCTATTTTTTCTTTTCTAATTTCATTTTATATTTTCTTTTCTCTCTATGTGTCTCTATTATAATTTTTTTTATTTAATAAGTTTAAAAAAAAAAAGTGCCTATGTTATAATTTTAATAGTGTTATTTTGTATTTTTTATTACCTTTGAATAATTTTTTTATAATTTTATGACATATAATAAATAAAATTAATTATATATATTAAACGTGTCCCCAGCGTGTCGTGTCCCCTATTTTTTGAAAATTTATGTGTCTGCGTGTCCGTGTCGTGTCGCTTGTCCGTGTCCATGCTTTATAGCCCGTGTTTGTTTTGGTTGGTTTTACTTAAAACCAAAGACCAAAAGTTCATCCCAAAGAAAAAAACAAAAAAACAGACAAAAAACTTATTTTAAAAATTTTATAAGTACAGAATGTCTACAAATCAATAAAGTTAAAAAAAAAGTTTGAAATAAAAACTAAATTTGCAATACCACAATGTTGTTGAGAACTAGAACTCTGCTTTATAATCTAGGACGAGGAGGTCTCCTGTCAACTGCAGGTCAAACACGTTTGTGACAGACCATCCATTCCAATGTCCATTTGTATCAACAGTTATGATTAAACAGATAAGATTCTATATCAAAAGTTCATATAGTACCCCGAAAAAGAAAATGGAAGAGGGGGAAAATGGTAGTACCGTCCAGAATGGTTCAAAGAACTTGGGTGGGTTGTATAATATTGCAACACCCAGCCTCTCAGGATAATAGTCTTGCAAAACATGGGCTGTTTCCCGTGTTGACATGACTGAGATATTTGACAAATTGTAACCATGGAAATCAATCAGCCAGACCATCTCTTCCTGGTGCTGTGGTAGATTCATAATTGCATTCTCCATGCAATACACCAAGTACCTAATTTGTGCTTTTGTTGACTTTGAGTTCTGCAGTAAAATACAAACTTGAAAAATGTTGTCAAGGCAGAGCAACAAGTGGCATGGTAGTCCTCTTTCAAAACTTGAATATTAAGAACATCAATAGATCCTAATCGTACCAAAATTACGGGTAAATAACACTTTGCATTTTCA
Source organism: Camellia granthamiana (assembly GCA_036172215.1). Classification (NCBI taxonomy): domain Eukaryota; kingdom Viridiplantae; phylum Streptophyta; class Magnoliopsida; order Ericales; family Theaceae; genus Camellia; species Camellia granthamiana. The sequence goes on from CM069905.1 coordinate 126,911,430, forward strand.
GTCATGTCGCAGTGTAGTCCTTCTGTTAGTTTGGTGTTAAATTTACTAATGAAAATTGTCATGTGGGCCCTCACATAAAGCATTTTTTAGAGGCAAAAATGTAATTTTCTTCCCTTTTCAGTAGGGAGAGAAAATACGGTAGAGAATAGAGGAGAAGAAAGAAGAAAATTACACTTTGGTCCTAAAAAATGCCTTCTGTGCAACTTGATCGAAAGTGTAAGGCTTGACTGCTACAATTGAAAAAATGAGGGACTAAAGTGGAATTCGGTGTAAATTGAAGCAGTGCAAAGTGCAATTTACCCCAAAATTAGCATATGTCCAAAACACCTCAGCTCAAAACAAATGCAACATAGGCATTGAGTTTCTCACTAAGAGTAGCAGTCCAATCAATATAATGATAAAAACCATTCAAACTTATTTTTGGTCTTCAAAAGGTCATGTATCTAACAATGTGGATGATCTATTGCCAAGTATCAAAGAGCATCTCTGCATTTAAGACTACTAAAAAAACATGGAGGAAGGAGCAAGAATCAGATGAAACCTGGCAACTCGGTCTCATGACAAGAACTGGTCTCCCATGCTTGTCTGCATACTTTGACCTATAAATTTTTCCTGTTTCTGCCTCACGAGCAACCTCATCCTACATAATAAGGGAAGGACCGCAGGTAAATGAATAGTAAAGACAAAAACTATCTTCAAAAATATCAATGCTAGAGCTGGGAAATTTTCTGCAGCCAGGTGGTTCCCTAAGCATAATGGGACCTCATCAACTTTGCTAGTAGATTCAATCATAAATATTCAAGGTTTCAGTTAAGATTCTTAAACCTAACCACCCCAAAAGTTGATTCTAGACGGAGAAACTCCAAGTGTAAAGTGTGAGAACATGGGCCAACTTTGTGGACAACCACCTCATGTCAATAAAATTGAAAGCTACGCTAGCATGCCACCTCTCCAAGAACCCGAATCAATTGGGCCTTTTTTTAAAAACAATTGAATGTGCAGAATGGTCTAGGGCAAGTTGAGTAATTTCATACTCGACTATTGCCAGCTCAAAGCAGACCATAAATTTATACAAATGCTAGTAGGAGGAGATTGGCCTAGAACCATAATCAGAACAATAAAGCCCAACTATAAGAAGTTAGAACACATGCCATGCATCACAGGAATTAAAGGCAACAAACAATAGATTCGAGGATTCTTTGAGTTTAAGATTACAAAAAACAAAGTAAGACAAATGGTTACCCATCTAATCTCTTCCGGCTTGTATTCCAATCGCCATTTCAAGGTATCTTTTAGCATTTTAGTTGCCTTCTTCACATTCCAGTTTCGTGCCTTCAAATATCTTGAGATTGATGCATCAGAACAATAAATAGACAACTTATCTGGCAATGGCCCAACCAACCTTCTAACCTCATCAATCTGCAAACATAGGAAATTTGAACTGTAAAAGTTTTTCTTTTTCCTTCTAATAGCAGCATCTTCATGGCCGAAGATTAAGCTTTAACATAGAACAGAAGTATTTATGGATGCACACTAGGGAAACATCTAATATGTTTTATACCTTTTGCTGCTGCTCTTCAGATATCAAAGGATTTTCACCTCCATTTGAAGTGGATTTTTTTGAATCTGCACTCATAGCTTTCAAAGAAGTCTTCTTGAAAATTGATACCTTGAAGAAACAAGTGCTACCCAACAAAATCAATAAATAAACAATAGAGATTAGCAAGTGCAAAAAGTAAGATTTCTGCCATGACTCTAAGAAGAACAAAACTAAAGCATACGACATTTTGTAGTTGTAAAGAACAACTTTTGATAGAATACATTGCAATGGGAAAAAAAAGAAGAAAATAAATTCTTCATACAATCTAAATAGAGTGTCAGAATTGGAAAAACCGGTATATTATAATTTAGTTCTTTCATAAATTCTTCTTTAAAATAGAGGTGACCACTGATTTCAAGATCAACTAATAAAACAAAAAAGAAAAAAATAGAATATAAAGAAAGAAAGAAAAAAAAGAGGATGATGATGATGAAATTTTTAATAAACTTTTAGATGAGTTATGTTATGGTTAATTAAGAGTTTAACATGATAACACTGCAAGCAGGTCTTGTGCCCAATATTCACCACTTCCCTCATAACAAGCAAAAACACATTCGCTATGACAGTCCACATAGAAGGAACCACAGACACGCAAGTAAATGTAAATGAAAGACACAAAAAGTTCAGCAAGTGAAACCCTTAAAGCCGATAGGAGAATAACAATTTTACAATTCCCCCCTAATCCACTTAAAAGCTTCCATTAATTCAAGCCATTCACAAAAGGCCATAGTTTATTCCATGTCCAAACCCTCATATTTGAAAATTCCAACAGGAATAGGCTACCATTTGAAATTCTGATATTTCAACATCCAACCAACAAAAGATCAATCTCTCTGATTTCTCTAGGTACACAGGTCAAGTGGAAAGTAAATAATTCTTGGGCCTTTTCAATCTTTAATTTTCCTACTTCTCTAGTTCCCCAAAAAATCAACCAATATCTTAGATAACTTTTGGTCATCCGCAATTGGCCTCAATGCTCCGCCAAGTTCTCATAAACAAGATTTTTTCTTTCAACACTTTTGGCTCTAAAACTAAAGTAATCCAATATCAACATGCAATACACCAAGTACCTAAGTTGTGCTTTTGAGTACACATTTGGAAAGAGAAATGAAAATGTGAAGGAAATGTGAATTTTTGTCCATTTCTCTCATATTTTCTTTTCTTTTCCAAATATCTACCCAAATTTATGATCCAAACACAAGCTGACGGTACATTAGTGTTTCATTGATCCAGAGGTTGTAGTTATACTAATGTTAGTATATAAACAAATTATAAGCTAAAAATAGTGAAATGAAATGAATCCTTCCCTGAACAGCTCTGCTCATGGGATTTATACAAGTCCCATGCAACAACTATCCTAGAATTGTCCCCTTGCAGTTGGCTCGATACATCAACACTTTGCTAATTTATTTTACCATATTCCTAGCCAAATATATGTACATGGAGGTGCATTGTTTAAGGTCAAGACACGAAGGCTATGTTTAAATTACGGATTTGAAAGAATTTGTCAAAGAAAAAAAAAAAAAAAAAGGAAAAGTAAATGGGCTGTGTTTTGATCGAGGATTTGAGAGGATTTATAAAGAAAAATAATAATACTAATAAAATAGTACTTTCTTTTCTTTTTCTTTTTTTTTTCATTTTTTCCTTCCTTCTTCCTTTCCGTCTACAAATCTTTTCACTTTCCCCTTCCTTTTTTTCCCAGTACTATTTTATTTCACCAAATTCTGGTATATATATATATAAAATATTAAAGTTGCATGCTTGTAAGAAAGACCTCGATGTAACAAAGATACCACTAAATGAAACATCAACCACCCGAAATCACTCAAAAGCTGTATTTACAAATTCTAGATCTGTTCATGGAACATACTAATTCCGGGATTCTACAAATAGGTTTTTCAATCACACACACACACAGAGCACATGGTGCAAAGTAAACAAAGACGAAAATAGTGATCGCTAATGTGAGCGGCAAACCTGATAAAAAGAGACACAACACAAGCTAGAGTTGAACTGTTGAAGCTTTACTTAGTTGTTGTGGTTCAGCAGAAGAAGAAGAGATCAAAATTCTCGGAGATCTCCAAGGCAAAAAACCGACGAAACTGAGTCAGCCGTCAAAAGGGTTTCCTCAGATACAGGGATTGGAGATGGGTTTGTGTTGTTTTTCATTCAAGGAATGTATACATATATATATAACTATGAATACGCAATGGCGCAAAACAGCCTAATGTTTTATCATGTATTTTATTTTATTAATTTAAATGAGTGTTCTTAGTCCTTTATGTGGACTACTAGATAGCTGTCTTCTCATTAGCTGTGTGCGAAAAATCCACATTCTCTTTTTGAATATATCCATTGACTATCTCCAACGGTGATTGAGCAAAATTTTGATAAAAAATTTGATTGGATATCGTTTAAATGTTAAAAATAAGATCCGTTTGGTTTAGTTTTAAAATTATGACTTTTTTTTAAATTGTGATTTAAGTATGAAATTATGAGTTAAATTTTGAAAATATAAAATTTGTTTAGTTATGAATTTTAAAAAGAGTTTTGAGTTGAATTTTTTTATTTTAAATATTTTATTTTATTTTATTTTGTAAATATTTTAATTTTTGATTTTAATATTTTAAACTCAAAATATAATTTCGCACTCAAATCGTAACCAAACACATAATTCAAAACTCAATTCAAAAATTATTTTCAAAACTTATAACCAAATACATAACTCGAAACTCTACACTACTTTCAAAACTCTATACTCAAATCATAAACATATAACAAAAAAATTAAAATATTTAAAAATATATTTATAAAATAAAAATAAAAATAAAATATTTAAAATATAAAAATTATATATTTAAAATAAAAAATAATTTTTAAATTTTTTTTTAATATTAAAAAATATACAGCACATAAATGTATGAAATATAGTGCACATTAAAATAAATAAATAAATATTTAAAATATAAAATATTTACCCTAAAAAAATAAAATTAAGAAATTTTTTAAATATTTAAAAAAATAAATCCAAAATTTTTTGAAATAAACTCAAAACTCATAATCAAACAAATTTTCTATTTTCAAAGCTTATAACTCAAAATACGACTCCACACTTAAATAATGATTCTAAAAATAATTTTAAAAAACAAAATAAAAAAAATTTGAATTTTTTCTTTTGAAATAGAGTTTTGAAAAAAGTTTTGAATTGTGTGTTTGGGTATGAGTTTTGAAATTAAATTTTGAATTGAGTTTTGAGAATTTTGAGTTGTGTATTTGATTACGAATTTTGAAAAGTGATTTGAAAATTTTGCTCTTGGAATCATGATTCCAAAGGCAAACCAAACACAGCATAAAATTTTCATCTATTTTTGGTTGTTCGAACGGATGTCTTAAAAGTCGTTCGAATATGAATAAAAAAATGGGTACTGTTATGGTGTGCAACTTACGCCTTACACTTACGCTTTTCTGTATTCAGTCCTGCTTTTTGTTTTCACCTTCCACTTACACTTTTTGTGTAAGTGGCACATGGTATGCAACCCTTGAGGGTTGCACACTTAAGAAAAGCCCTAAAAAAATTGTCAAAATTGCTCTTGGTAGACATCCGAGAGGATGTCTGGCTTAACGGTAAATTTAAATTTAATGAAAAATGAAAGGCTTTAATTATTTGACAAAACATTGGTTTTGCCTCTATTTGATATGACTTTAGTGAAAGAGTTAAAGCACCTTATTTAAAGTTTTTCATCAAATTTCAAATTTGATGAAGCATCTGATGCTGGATTGAAGATGATCTTATACTTTACAATTTGACTACTATAGTTAATTTTTTAATTTTTTATAAGAATAATATATAAAAACTGAAGAAAATGATATGAATTTTTAACCATTTTCACTATAAGAGTTTGCTTGGAATGTGCTATATGAGCACACTTTTTATCTTTTTTGAGTTATATCACTTTTTTATTTTTCTGTATATTTTTTCGTAAAAAATTAAAAAGTGTATTTATTTAAATCATCCACCCTTTCTAAAAAATTTATCAATATTTGAATAAAAATAGTAGTTTGCTTTTGAATAGAAGTTTGATTTGATATTAACCATTCCAATAAATAAATTCAGATTTAAATATAAATTTAGATTAAAGTTTTACTATAGTAAAGTGAGAAATTTAATAGTAAACAAAATTGGTTTGAAAATTTCGAAGGAACATTTTAATCTCCTTGAATAAAAATTTAAATAAAACTTAATTTGGTATAAAGTTGAATCAAGAAGTAAAAGGTATTTTAAGTGATTTTTATTCAAATTTAAATTTGAGTCAGGAATTGAGGATGTCCTTATAATTCTATTTAGCTCAAAAGATCCATGGCAACATATATAAGGATAATTTTTAGTTTACATTTTCTGTAGATGATCATCTATCTTTTTTTATAAAAAAAAAAAAAACATCTTATTCATTATAAATTAACTCAAATTGCTTCTCTCATCTCCCTTGATGAATTAGCATCGCTCCCCTTTAATAGTAGTTATTATTGAAGAAATTACCTATCAGTGTTAATTGTAGATATTTATTATATAAATATGAAAAAAATTATAATTTTAATTATTAATATTGATGAAATTCAAAGAAAAATCCACCAAAGAAAAAGAATAAACCTAGGGAAGAAAATCAGGCTCAGAATGATTTCACTGTCAAGTGCTACTTTTGTGACAAGAAGGGACATGTGAAGAAAGACTGTAGCAAGCGAAAGGCTTGGTTCGAAAAGAAATGTAAGAAATTTTCTTTTGTTTGTTATGAATCAAATCTTGCTGAAGTATCTTCTAATACTAGGTGGATTGACTCTGGGGCCACGATCCACATTACAAATGACATGCAGGGATATCTCTTAACCAGAAAACTGAAGGAAAGTGAAAGATTTGTCTATATGGGGAACCGTCTCAAAGCTGAAGTCGTAGCTGTAGGAACCTATCGACTAATCTTAGATACGGGTCATCAGATGGATCTAGAAGATGCTTTTTATGTTCCTTCAATTTCTAGGAATTTAGTTTCATTATTCAAATTAGATCGTGTTGGATATTCAGTTTTATTTAATTGTGAAAAACTCAATTTAATGTTTAATTCAAAAGTGATTGGTTCTGGTAATTTATGTGATGGTTTATATAAAATTACCTTAAATCATGAGTTTGCACAATCATTAGTAACTCTGCATTGGAATATTGGTTTAAAACGTGGTCTAATTAATGAAAAATCCTCAATCTTGTGGCATAGACGGTTGGGGCATATCTCTAGAAATAGAATTGAAAAATTGGTGAAGAATGGGATTTTGGAAAACCTGGACTTCACTGATTTTCAGATATGTGTGGATTGCATTAAAGGAAAGCAAACTAAACACACCAAGAAAGGTGCCACAAGAAATAATGAGCTTCTTGAGATAATTCATACAGATATTTGCGGACCACTCAACATCCCATGTCTTAGTGGTGAAAAATATTTTATCACATTTATAGATGACTTCTCACGTTATGGATATGTGTATCTAATTCATGAAAAGTCTCAGGCTGTTGACATCCTTGAGGTGTACATAACTGAAGTCGAGAGACAATTAGATAGAAAGGTTAAAATAGTGAGATCAGACAGGGGTGGTGAATATTATGGTAAATATGATGAGTCAGGCCAAAATCCTGACCCATTTGCCAAATTCTTATAAAAGAAAGGCATCTGTGCTCAATATACATTGCCTGGTACGCCACAGCAAAATGGAGTTGCTGAAAGGCGTAATCGTACACTTAAAGATATGGTTAGGAGTATGTTAAGTTACTCAATTGTACCTATTTCAATGTGGGGTGAAGCTTTAAAGACTGCAATGTATATCTTAAATAGGGTTCCTAGTAAGGCGGTCCCAACAACTCCTTTTGAGTTGTGGACTGGTAGGAAACCTAGTTTGAGACACTTACTTATTTGGGGTTGTCCAGCAGAGACAAGAATCTTCAACCCACAAGAGAAAAAGTTGGACTCAAGAACAATATCTGGATATTTCATTGGTTATTCAGACAAGTTTAAAGGGTACAAATTTTATTGTCCTAATCACAGTACGAGAATAATGGAGACTGGCAATGCTAGATTCCTAGAGAATGGTGAAATTAGTGGGAGTGAGAAAACACGAGTGGTGAATTTCGAGGAAATTAGGGTAGATGTGCCAACATTTGACCCTTATCGAAAAATTGTTGTTCCTTAGACTATTCCACAGGATAAGGGAAACGAACAACATAATGAAAATCCTTCACCACCTCATGTTTCACCACTTCATAAAGATACCACCATTGAAAATATTGTAGAACCACCACAACCTGCAGTACTGAGAAGATCTCAGAGGAAAAGAAAGCCTGCCATTCCAGATGATTACATGGTGTATCTACAGGAATCTGATTTTGATATTGGGATTAACAAAGATCCAATCTCATTTTCACAAGCCATGAATAGTGATGATTCTTCTAAATGGGTCAATGCTATAAATGAAGAGTTAAAATCCATGGAACAGAATAGTGTTTGGGATCTCGTCGAATTGCCTAATAACTGTAAAAAGGTCGGGTGTAAATGGGTCTTCAAGACCAAGCGTGACGCAAAAGGCAATATTGAACGATTTAAAGCCAAACTTGTTGCCAAGGGTTTTACTCAAAAAGAAGGCATAGACTATACAGAAACCTTCTCTCCAGTATCTAAGAAGGACTTGCTTAGAATCATCCTAGCATTGGTAGCTCATTGTGACTTAGAGTTGCATCAAATGGATGTGAAAACTGTTTTTCTAAATAGGAATTTGGATGAAGAAATTTATATGGAGTAGCCAGAAGGATTTGCAAAGAAAGGTAAAAAACATTTAGCTTGCAAATTAAAGAAATCCATATACGGCCTTAAATAAGCTTCCAAGCAATAGTATTTAAGGTTTAATGATACCATTATCTCTTTTGGATTTAAGGAAAATGCAGTTGATTAGTGCATATATCTGAAGGTTAGTGGGAGCAAGTTCATTATTTTGGTGCTATATGTGGATAACATTTTGTTAGCTAGTAATGACCTTGGCTTATTGCATGAAACCAAGGAATATCTCTCCAAGAACTTTAAAATGGTCGATATGGGTGAGGCAAATTATGTTTTTGGCATAGAGATCTTTAGGGATCAATCTCGAGGATTGCTAGGACTATCACAGAAAAGGATCTATTGATCGTGTTTTGGAGAGATTCAATATGCAGTTTTGTTCAGCCGGTGATGCACCCATCATGAAGGGTGATAAATTAAGTGAAAAATAGTGTCCAAGGAATGACTTGAAAAGAAAACAAATGAAGGACATTCCATATGCTTTGAGGCTACAAATCATGCTTTATGGTTGCGAAATTTCATCTCAGGACTTGGTGTTGTTGACTCAATTGCCAGGCCGCTGAAGATATATTGTGACAATACCGCAACAGTTTTCTTCTCTAAGAATGGAAAGTACTCTAGTGGTTCCAAACACATGGAAGTAAAGTACTTAGTCGTTAGAGAAAGAGTCTAGAAACAACAAGTGTTAATTGAAAACTTAAGCACCTCTCTTATGATTGCTGATCCATTCACAAAAGGGATTGCCACCAAAGACATAAAAAGAGCATGTTATCAGAATGGGTCTTTTAAGCAACCCTTGATGTGTATGGTTAATCGTGAGTGCTTATTTTTTATTTGACACTATTTGCACAATAATAATTTTGTTTCTGCTTTTCCTGTTCTAAAAGTGTGTGTACACATTAAATTGAATATTGATAAACAGGGAATGTCTTAACAAGACAAATTACAGGGGCCTTTCAGGAAAATAATTATATATCCTGATAATGGACTGGGTTGGTGAAGGTTATCGATGGTGTAGTGCATGGAAGGAAATATGACATAAATGTTATATAACCGCTATGACTCACATTGGTGATATGAAGTAATCACAGTATTATAGTTCCTAATATATCTGAACTTATTGGCTATTTTTTAAAATTCGTGATCACGTGTCAAAGTTTTTAGTGTGGAATCCAATGAGTCAAAATTTTTATAAGTTGCATATTTTTGGAAAAACTCATAATTGCATCATAATCGGCTTAATGGGCCAAGTGGGAGAATGTTGGATTTATTTTCTAGTGTGGCCCAATAGCCTACATATTTTTACATGTTTTATTTTATTTGGACTCCACAATTAGATAAAGCCAATATTATATATAAAGTTCAATAATTAGAATTTTAACATAATCACTCTTCTAAGATAAGAAGGAAACCTTGATGGATTAGGAATTCTTCTGATAGAGTTTATCTGGCCCTCTTCTCTCCTCTATATAAGGATGGGTGACTCCCCTTCTTTTGATAGTATTCCATCACTCTAAGTTTTATAGTCATCCTAATGAAGTGAGAAACAGAGAGAAGAAGGTGAGCCAAGAATTAAAGGTTCAACTATTAAGGGTATTTTCTCAACTTCTCTAATTCAATGGCTGACAAAGGTATGTTCGTTTTATTCTTGAGTTGTATTGAATTTAAGATCCTGTTAAGTTTAATTCCGCATTATTATTATGGTTACATGTATTATTAATATTTACACCTTGATGAATTAGCATCGCTCCCCTTTAATAGTAGTTATTATTGAAGAAATTACCTATCAGTGTTAATTGTAGATATTTATTATATAAATATGAAAAAAATTATAATTTTAATTATTAATATTGATGAAATTTACCACTAATTTGTAATTATTTTTTAACTTCTACACTGATTTGAAATTCCACCATTATTCTTTTAGACGGAACCTCAAACCAACTATTCTTTTACATAAGCATTTTTAAAATTTGCTTTTAATGTAAATTTGTATAATGAGTAGGGTTATAGTTTTAAAATGAAAATATCATAACTATTACACTAATTAGTATATCAATTAATGCGTATAGTATCACCACTTCATAAACTACACAAATTACACTGACCGTTATTAATATTTGTCTGTTAACAAAAGTCATTAAAAATATATAATAACTTTAAGATTTAGGTATTGTTTGACATTTATTTTAGCATATCTTTTTATTTTATTTGAGTCACATTACTTTTTATTTGAGTCATATCATTTTTCTATTATATTATATATCTTTCATAAAAAAAATTAAAAAATATATTTATTTAAATCATCTTAAATCATTCTTAACTAAGCTATTAGGGATGCTTTTAACCAACTCCTGAAGATTAATGGCTTTAATCTCCTGAGGATATATGATTGGGTCCGGTGAGAGGATGAGAAACAGAGAAACATAATTTAAATCAACTCGTACACAGAGCACATGGTGCAAAGTAAACAAAGACGAAAATAGTGATCGCTAATGTGAGCGGCAAACCTGATAAAAAGAGACACAACACAAGCTAGAGTTGAACTGTTGAAGCTTTACTTAGTTGTTGTGGTTCAGCAGAAGAAGAAGAGATCAAAATTCTCGGAGATCTCCAAGGCAAAAAACCGACGAAACTGAGTCAGCCGTCAAAAGGGTTTCCTCAGATACAGGGATTGGAGATGGGTTTGTGTTGTTTTTCATTCAAGGAATGTATACATATATATATAACTATGAATACGCAATGGCGCAAAACAGCCTAATGTTTTATCATGTATTTTATTTTATTAATTTAAATGAGTGTTCTTAGTCCTTTATGTGGACTACTAGATAGCTGTCTTCTCATTAGCTGTGTGCGAAAAATCCACATTCTCTTTTTGAATATCCATTGACTATCTCCAACGGTGATTGAGCAAAATTTTGATAAAAAATTTGATTGGATATCGTTTAAATGTTAAAAATAAGATCCGTTTGGTTTAGTTTTAAAATCAAAAATGCTTCTTACACCCAGTGATTCATCACCCCCACCACCCAGTGCCACGTGACACTGTGAGATTGGAAGGAAAAAAAAACAATTTTCTGGCCAGTGGGGGCGCCCCACGTCACTGGGGGTGCCAATCAATGTTGTTTTAAAATTATGACTTTTTTTTTAAATTGTGATTTAAGTATGAAATTATGAGTTAAATTTTGAAAATATAAAATTTGTTTAGTTATGAATTTTAAAAAGAGTTTTGAGTTGAATTTTTTTATTTTAAATATTTTATTTTATTTTATTTTGTAAATATTTTAATTTTTAATTTTAATATTTTAAACTCAAAATACAACTTCACACTCAAATAGTAACCAAACACATAACTCAAAACTCAATTCAAAAATTATTTTCAAAACTCATAACCAAATACATAATTCGAAACTTTACATTATTTTCAAAACTCTACACTCAAATCATAAACACATAACAAAAAAATTAAAATATTTAAAAATATATTTATAAAATAAAAATAAAATATTTAAAATATAAAAATATAAAAATATTTAAATATAAAAATTATATATTTAAAATAAAAAATAATTTTTAAATTTTTTTTTAATATTAAAAAAAATACAACACATAAATGTATGAAATACAGTGCACATTAAAATATTTAAAAAAAAATAAAATTAAGAAATTTTTTAAATATTTAAAAAAATAAATCCAATTTTTTTTAAAATAAACTCAAAACTCATAACCAAACAAATTTTCTCTTTTCAAGGCTTATAACTCAAAATACGACTCCATACTCAAATAATGATTCTAAAAACAATTTTAAAAAACAAAATAAAAAAAAAATTTGAATTTTTTCTTTTAAAATAAAGTTTTGAAAAGAGTTTTGTTTTGAGTTTTGAAAAAAGTTTTGAATTGAGTTTTAAATTGGGTGTTTGGTTATGAGTTTTGAAATTAAATTTTGAATTGAGTTTTGAGTAATTTTGAACTGTATATTTAATTACGAATTTTGAAAAGTGATCTGAAAATTTTGTTCTTGGAATCATGATTCCAAAGGAAAACCAAACACAGCATGAAATTTTCATCTATTTTTGGTTGTTCGAACGGATGTCTTAAAAGTCGTTCGAATATAAATAAAAAAAATTGTCAAAATTGTTCTTGGTGGACATCCGAGAGAATGTTTGGCTTAACGATAAATTTAAATTTAATGAAAGATGAAAGGCTTCAATTATTTGATAAAACATTGGTCTTACCTCTATTTGATATGACTTTGGTGAAAGAGTTAAATCACCTCATTTGAAGTTGATGAAGCATCTATGCTGGATTGAAGATGATCTTATACTTCACAATTTGACTACTATAATTAATTTTTTAATTTTTTATAAGAATAATATATAAAATATAAAGAAAATGATATGAATTTTTAACTTTTTCACTGTAAGAGTTTGTTTGGAATATGCTATATAAGCACACTTTTTATGTTTTTTTCTTTTTTAGGTCATATTACCTTTCTATTTTTTGGCATATCTTTTCGTAAAAAATCAAAAAGTGTATTTATTTAAATCATCCACCCTTTCCAAAAAATTTATCAATATTTGAATAAAAATAGTAGTTTGCTTTTGAATAGAAGTTTTATTTGATATTAACCATTCCAATAAATAAATTCAGATTTAAATATAAATTTAGATTAAAGTTTTACTATAGTAAAGTGAGAAATTTAATAGTAAACAAAATTGATTTGAAAATTTCGAAGGAACATTTTAATCTCCTTGAATAAAAATTTAAATAAAACTTAATTTGGTATAAAGTTGAATCAAGAAGTAAAAGGTGTTTTAAGTGATTTTTATTCAAATTTAAATTTGAGTCAGGAATTGAGGATGTCCTTCTAATTCTATTTAGCTCAAAAGATCCATGGCAACATATTATATATAAGGATAATTTTTAGTTTACATTTTCTGTAGATGATCATCTATCTTTAAAAAAAAAACCATCTTATTCATGGACCACAGTATAATTACATTTCATTGACATTATTTATAAATTAACTCAAATAACTTCTCTCATCTCCCTTGATGAATTAGCATCGCTCCCCTTTAATAGTAGTTATTATTGAAGAAATTACCTATCAGTGTTAATTGTAGATATTTATTATACAAATATGAAAAAGATTATAATTTTAATTATTAATATTGATGAAATTTACCACTAATTTGTAATTATTTTTTAGAATAAAGGTTGGGACCCCCTTTGGGGGTCACCCCCTTTACCCCCCTTTGCCACGTGGCAAGAGGTGATTGGAGGAGCAGGAAAAAAAAGAAAAAGAAAAAGAAAAGGTGACCAATGAGAGAGAGAGGGGGTCCAAAGGGGGTCCTAAAAAGGGGGGATGAATCATTGTTGTATTTTTTAACTTCTACACTGATTTGAAATTCCACCATTATTCTTTTAGACGGAACCTCAAACCAACTATTCTTTTACATAAGCATTTTTAAAATTTGCTTTTAATGTAAATTTGTATAATGAGTAGGGTCATAGTTTTAAAATGAAAATATCATAACTATTACACTAATTAGTATATCAATTAATGCGTATAGTATCACCACTTCATAAACTACTCTGACCCTTATATTTGTTTTTGATAATTCATAAATTACACTGACCCTTATTAATATTTGTCTGTTAACAAAAGTCATTAAAAATATATAATAACTTTAAGATTTAGGTATTGTTTGACATTTATTTCAGCATATCTTTTTATTTTATTTGAGCCACATTACTTCTTATTTGAATCATATCATTTTTCTATTATATTATACATCTTTCATAAAAAATTAAAAAATATATTTATTTAAATCATCTTAAATCATTCTTAACTAAGCTATTAGGGATGGCTTTAACCAAACTCCTGAAGATTAATGGCTTTAATCTCTTGAGGATATATGATTGGGTCCGGTGAGAGGATGAGAAACAGAGAAAAATAATTTAAATCAACTCGTACTTCAAAGTTGGGTGATTATTCAGTGTGTTTGGTTTGAGCTTTCTGGACTAAATTTTTTGAAAATTGATTTTTTTGGTTTTCGTGTTTTTTTTGTTTTTAGTAAACATTTTTTAAATTTTAAACATTTTTTTTACTTTTTTAGATGCACCTTACTTCGATGTATCCAAATAGTAAAAAATTTGTGAAAAAATATTTTAAAAAATTAATAAATATATAAAAATACAAAAAATGTACTGAATTCTTATATTTTTTTGTATTTTTGGTATTTAGTGAAATTTTAAAAGATTTTTTTTATAATTTTTTTACTTTTAAGGTGTATTTATGTTAGGTGTGCCTAAAAAGTAAAAAAAATGCTTAAAATATTTAAAAAATTCAGTAACAACAAAAAAAATACGAAAAATAAGAAAGTAAAATTTTCTGAAAAGTGTTTTTTGAAAAGTGGAAACAAGCAATTATTTATTATTATTATTTTGGGGGGGGGGGGGGGGGGGGGGAGAGATTTTGTTGCACTGGTGGCCCTTTGAGGGTCTTCCTTTATATGCTGTTGCTTTGTTTAATAATATTGTTTTCCTTATTCTCAAAAAAATAGAACTTGGATAATTAATGTAAATAATTTAGGGTTGTTTGGGATGAACTATATAATTCCACTTTTTGACTTGTTTGGCTAAAAATTAGAGAAAAAAAATATAGTTGTTTGGGATAACTTTTTGACTTTTTACGAAAAAAATATGTATTAAAATATTATATGAAATACCAAAATTACCTTCCTACTCTTCTGAGTAGAGACATGCTTTCCGTGCATGTCAGTGAAGTTGTCAAACTCGAGTCAGTGCACTGAGCTGCACTGGTTTTGTTGTTTTATTTATTTTTTTTCACCCGTGAGTTGTGCAATTTTGTTTTTTCAATTACTATATTAAATTCAATAATGTCATAATGGTGGCAGTCCGATAGTACAATTATTGGTCTACAATATGAAAAAAAATAGCAAACCAAAAAAAAAAAATAATTAATTAATTAATTAAAAAAATCCAAAAAAAAATTAAAATGCAACAAATTAAACAAAAACAAGTGATGTGCTACTATTAGTCAACAAATGTGCATTTTTTGGAGTTGCACTATGCTACAATGTTTTCAACATCTCATACTTTCTTGCGATTTTTTTATTTTTTCTTTCTATCCTCTTTTTCATATTCTCCTTAAGAAGATGAGACTTCACGATACAAATACATTACCGTAGCTTTCACATGAAATATACACATATTTCCTTCATATTTTCTATGTTAATTTGTGGTCATGAACAACAATATTATAGGTTTATAAATTATTTCAATAATGTTACTAATGACAGTGAAACAAAATTTCCACAATTAGAACATACAAATGCAAAATTTTCAGACATTTTTTTAAAATTATTTTTATTATCTTAGAAATTTAAAAATGCAATTACGATGTTAAAAACTTGATGTGTTTAAGAATTTTTGGTTGTTGATAATTACAATATTATTTTTGGTTGTTGATAATTTTGTACAACAAATTATATCTTTTTAAGCTATGATAACGTAATACAATTTTTTGTTTCAACAACATACAGCGAAGATAACACCCGCCACATCAACAAATGTTTCGGCCCTATACGCGCACTTGTTGTCGCAGTGCGTATGTAATATTCGCTCTTACAGTAGCCATTTCCGGATCTAAGTCTCCTGGCTCCATGATATCGGCAACCTGGGTGTATTCGGGGTGGTCGGGCATTTGTAGCGCCACGTACTTGTCGTCGTCTGCGATATTCAATGTCACCACGTCAGTTTCATTGTTCCTACGTATGAAATTATGTAACGTCATCGACGCACATACAAAGGGCACCTGAACAGAAAATTTTAACCTTGGCATATTTCGCAAAGCCCCCCATCTCGACTTCCAGGCACTGAATGTTCGCTCGATACAACTACGCAAGGACGAATGTGCCTTGTTGAATCATTCGAAGTCGTTCTGTGGTATTCAGTTCCAATGGGCATTTTGGTGATATCTATACCCCTTGTACGGGGCTAGATATCCTGTCTTGTTGCTATAATCGCTATCGATCAAATAGTATTTTTTTGCACAGGTTCAGAAATATAACTTCTATTTTTATAAAATCATATAAACTATTTTTATTTCTTCTCTCTTTTGTACTTTTACCCTTAAATTTTTTAAAAATTTTACTCTTACAATAAACTTATGCTCATAATTAGATAAAAAGTATCACGGTAAAATATGACATAGCAAAAAAATATATTATTTTATTAAAGAGAGTTATATACTTTTCAAATATGTGTGTGTGTGTGTGTGTATGTGTGTGTGTGTGTGTGTGTGTGTTGGAGAGCAATCAAATTTTGTGTATTATTCATACTTTTCGAATATATTAATTTTTTTGTTAGCTCAGACTGCTACTATTTTCAAAAAATTTTGAAAATCGAGAAAATCTCTTTTTTATCATAACAAAATTTTTTTGCATTGACCTCTCTTAACATTTTTAGATTTCAAAAAATAATTGTCAAATATCACAACTTAAAAAAAGGGTCGACACCTACATTGCTTTTCCTAGACAGGAACCATTGTGTATGAATTTTCATATTACATGTTAGGCATTTTTGTAACAATTATTACTCCGATTTTGCTAATATAGTTAAGACAAATTATAATTTAAAAATAAAATTATATATTTTCATGGTGGTGCTACGTATTTTATTTGTTAATCACAAATAATTAGCATAAAAGAAACACAGTAGTCCACATAAACAAGTCGGACAAGAGGGAATTTCTGTCACGACCCAAACCCGCCCCTATAAATTTAGTGTCGTGACCGGCCAGTAATCCTTGGATTACCAAAGGCCTCTTAGCATAATAACACATAGTTAGGGGCTGCGGAAGCAAATACATGAAATATACATAGTCCATCGAGCTGTGCAGACATACATGAGACAGATAATTTTAAACTTTCATAATTATACAGGTGATCAAAACATAGTACGTCACTTCATATAAATTCAACAGAAAAACTTGTTCGTGATTAGGGGGAAAACAAAAACTTATACATCCACAAAACACAGTCACGAGACTTGACTTAAATTGGAACCTCCTCGGTGGGCACAACGGCTGGCTGACAAAAATAACTGAGGCACCAGGTCTTCAACTCTGGGTCTGGTCACGTGCTTGATCACCTACATACGTAATATAGATAATGAGAGAAAGCCCAGTGAATAACAATAGAGTAAATGGTTAAATGAATGATGTCCCGTAATTAAATCCATGCATAGAACCAATTCGTATTCGTATTCTCATTCAGTGTGTATACACAATTCAGGAACCATGCTTGATCATTCATAGTTCATCCGTTAACGCTAACAGATCATATACATAACATCATAGATTATATCTGTCAGTTCCATAGAGGAACCTCCGCCCGGGTACGGATAACTTGCCAGTTCCATAAAGGAACCTCCGGACTGAGTACAGATAACTTGCCAGTTCCATAAAGAAACCTCCAGCCGGGTACAGATAACTTGCCAGTTCCATTAAGGAACCTCCGAACTGGGTACAGATAACTTACCAGTTCCATAAAGGAACCTCCAGCCGGGGTACATATAACTTGCCAGTTCCATTAAGGAACCTTCGGTCTGGATACAGATAGCTTACTTGAATCATAGTATTAATGTCACAAATATTTGCCAAAGTTGGACAATCATTCATAATGCAAAACATAGCATTTCATATGACAAGTCTTATTTCATTTGCAGAAAATAATTTAACTTGAACATAGCTTTACTAAGTTATTACTCACAGATAACTGGTGGCTCCAAACAGACGAGTAAAGTAGGCAATTCACTTAACTTGAGGCGCGTGACCTA
The DNA here is from genome assembly GCA_036172215.1 of Camellia granthamiana. Lineage (NCBI taxonomy): Eukaryota > Viridiplantae > Streptophyta > Magnoliopsida > Ericales > Theaceae > Camellia > Camellia granthamiana. The sequence continues at coordinate 126,929,760 of CM069905.1, forward strand.
GAGTCCACAATTCCCTTAGATTCTAGCTAGGCTCAACAAGCTATCACCAATCCCTTCTAATTCTTGATCACTCTTAGCAAATCTCTCTTTTCCTCCTTGAATTGAGCTCAAGTTTCCTCTTCTCCTCTCTCTCCATATTGGTTGCTCAAGATAATGGTAGGAAAATGAGTTCTCTCAATTATGAGTGGTCTATTTATATGTTTGATTAGCTAGGCTAATTAAGTGGGCATTAATTTAATCTAATTTAATTATTCCAAATCAAATCTTGATTAAACCTACCATAATGTTCTAAAAATTCCAAATAGCACATAAATCAAGTTAATTTCTAAATCGGATGCCGATAAGACCTTCAATTCGCAAACTGAATTAAAACATAAATATATCTTTTTATGTTAAATAGATATAAACACAAAATAATGCAATGCACATGTAATTACTCAGGATTTCTTCTTAATTACTTGTTAGGCATACTTAAGCATGAATTAGCGCCAATCATGGGTCAAGGTTGTTACAATTTCTTACCGGGCGTAGGGTGAGGGAATCGATGTTTAAGCTTGGTTGTGACTGTGACGCTCCAAATTTTTGGAACATCAAGAGAAATTTAATAAACAAAATGACTTAATAAACTAAAAAGTTGACATCTTAATAGGGCATTCCAACTCTCGTACATAACCAAAGATTCAAATAATATTAAATAAAAACTTAAAATTATCCAAATACAACATCAAATGAAATTATAAGGTCCTTAATAGCTAATATATAAGATAATAAAGTTATTCGACTTTAGTCATGATTTCAAGTCAGCCAAGGCTCTACGTTAGCGTCAACTCCATTTCAGCTTCAATTATTTCCTCGCCAAAACTTGGCATAAAACGCCAGGGCAACAAAAATATATGTCATGAGTTTTGCAACACAGTAAGAAAACATAACCAACCTACCATTCTTTTTAAGAGAAAAATAATGAGATTATAAACATGAGATAACAATATAATTGTAAACATAAATTACAACCATTAAAGTAATTTCAATAATTTTAATAAGTTAGGTGACACTCGAAATCTCACCAAAGAGATTTAACTCACCAACCACTAAGCATGGCAACGGTTAATTTGAAACCCTCCCTTGGTCAATTATTTAAGTGTTACCAACCGTAACCACCAGGGATGCCCACGTCCGGAGTTATATACCCAAGTAGTGGCATCCGTGGTCTGCCCCAAGGAAACGGTCTGCCAGGGGTACGTAACCTCCCTGTGTGCCACCAGCACATCCACCCTTATTCCAAAACCGAATACCGAAAAGGGTTCAAATAAGTCCCGTGCCATCTTAGAGTTTCGCAACACAATTTACGTGAGAATTCTCAAAACCAGGGCTCACCCTGAACAACCGGTATTGACCGTCAACCCTTAATTTCGTACACTCTTTAAAACCAAGACTCACCCTGAACAACTGGTATTAATCCTTTATCAGTAACTTTATATATTGAACATTAATTATTCAAATCTCAATCACCAATAATGTTATACCAACTAAAAAAAAAACTCCCAACATAAAACATTATACATGTCACACAATAATAATTCAATGTCCAAAATTTAACAGACAATTAATTTAAACAATGGTATGAACATAATAACTTAGATATTAAAATTATAAATAAATTATTTACACAATCCTAAAATTTGTGCAATTGAACAGAATACTCAATGTGGATGTTTAGGTCACTTTTCAGAAAGAATTTCAGAAAAATAAGATGTAAATAATCCAGTAAAATTTTCAGCAATCTTTATGACACAGATTTGTCACATTTCCTTACATTAATTCCATGCTTAATTTTATAGATCAAATCCATAATCTAAAAATTTATCATGGAAATAGACTTCTCAAATTTCATCTTTTAGTTAGAAATTACCAGATTTGGCTTAGTATAGAATTTTAAATAAATTTTCAATTACATAGTAAAATCTGTCTCACAGTTTCAAGTTTAGTTAAAAAATTTTATAAATTCATAGAAAGCTCAAAAATTGTTTCCAAAATTTTTTGGATAAACTAGACATCATCATCAACAACTTTGTAGGAGAAATCATCTCGAAATTTTGAGTATAAAATTATCTAAAAATTCGGGTAAACATGCTGGCAGATTCAAAACGGATTATTCTCAACACAGTTTCAGATTTAGTTAAAAATTTGTATAAATTCGTAGAAAGCTCAAAATTGTTTCCAAAAATTTTTGGATAAACTAGACATCATCATCAACAACTTTGTAGAGAAATCATCTCGAAATTTTGAGTATAAAATTATCTAAAAATTCGGGTAAACATGCTGGCAGATTCAAAACAGATTATTCTCAACACAGTTTCAGATTTAGTTAAAAATTTGTATAAATTCGTAGAAAGCTCAAAATTGTTTCCAAAAATTTCTGGATAAACTAGACATCATCATCAACAACTTTGTAGAAGAAATCATCTCGAAATTTTGAGTATAAAATTATCTAAAAATTCGGGTAAACATGCTGGCAGATTCAAAATAGATTATTCTCAACACAGTTTCAGATTTAGTTAAAAATTTGTATAAATTCGTAGAAAGCTCAAAAATTGTTTTCAAAAATTTCTGAATAAACTAGACATCATCATCAACAACTTTGTAGAAGAAATCATCTCGAAATTTTGAGTATAAAATTGTCTAAAAATTTAGGCAACATTCTGGCAGATTCAAACAATTTATTTTCAACACAAAATTCCTATATATATAAAATTTCTATTTATGAGTAGTCATTTTAATCACAAGGAAGTAATTTGAAAATTTTACTAATAAAAAGAAATGAGAGGGTTGAAAGGGTTTTCTTACTTAGTAATAGGGTGACAAAATGGTTGAGAATTTTGGCTTCCTTAATCTCCTACTCTTCTTCCTCTTCTATCACTAAGCTTGGTTGCTTCAGGGATTTCTCTCTTCTTTTTTCTTTTTTTTTTTCTCACCGAATGCTTGCATGCACCCTCTAAACAATGAAGGCTTGCATGCATATATATATACAATGCTTGGTTCACAAATCTCTCTCTCTCTCTCTCTCTCTCTCTCTCTCCTTCTTTCTCTTCATTCTAAGTTTTCTTTCTCTCAATTCCAAGAGCATCATTAGCTCTTCTTCCCTAAACAAGCATGCAAATCAACATGTGGAAAGCCTCCACCAAATTTCTGCAAAGGTTTGATTCTCTCTTCTTTCTTTTTTTTCTTTTTTTTTTTGGTATTTGTATGGGTTTTTTAAAATTGATACACTAAGATTTTTAACTAAGGTATTAGTAAGAATAATTATTATATTGAATCCTAATTAAAATAATTTATAGACAACAAATATTGAACACCCATAAAATTATTATTCTTAATAATGTCTTTGTTAGTGATTGAATTGAGTCAATTTAAAATTAACTTTTACACTAATATACAATTCAGATAGACTGTAGACAAAATTAATTAATTAATTAATTTATTTATTTTCTTTTAAGAATAATTAAATGTGGGCTTTTCACAATCTACCCTCCTAAAAAAAAAAATTTCGTCCTCGAAATTAATTCGTACCTTTAGACTCGAAAAGCTGAGGGTAATTGGCACGTATCATATCTTCTCGTTCCCACGTTGACTCTTCCGTCCCACGATGCCTCCAGGGAACTCGAACCAATGGTATAGTTTTACCTCGTAATTTCTTCTTGCGACGATCTAAAATTTTGACAGGCTTTTCTTCAAATGTCACGTCTTCATCAAGGTTAATTTCCTCCCAATTGATGATGTGAAAAGAGTGTGGCTCGTATTTCCGTAGCATAGAGACGTAGAAAACATTATGTACTCCAGCCAGTTGAGGCGGTAGAGCCAAACGATATGCCACTTCTCGTATTTTATCCAAAATTTCGAAAGGCCCAATGAAGCGAGGTGACAACTTTCCCTTCTTTCCAAAATGAACAACTCCTCGACGAGGCTGTATTTTCAGAAACACATGATCTCCAACTTTAAATGCTAAAGGTCTTCTCCTTTGATCTGCATAGCTTTTCTGCCTACTCTGAGCGGTCTCGAGCCACTGCCTAATTAGTTTCACCTTCTCAGCAGTTTCTTGAACTAACTCTGGTCCTAAAAGAGGTGCTTCTCCAACTCCTGTCCAACATATTGGTGATCGGCAAGGCCGTCCGTACAAAGCTTCATACAGTGCCATACCAATATTTGCTTGAAAACTGTTATTGTAAGAGAATTCGACTAGTGGTAAGTTTCTCTCCCAGCTACCCTTAAGGTCCATCACACAAGCTCAAAGTATGTCTTCTAAGGTTTGTATCATCCTTTCAGACTGCCCATCGGTTTGTGGGTGAAATGCCGTGCTAAAGCACAGGTTCGTTCCCCTTGCCTTTTGCAAGCCTTACCAAATTTGAGAAGTGAATTGAGGATGACGATCAGACACGATGCTAATTGGTACTCCGTGTAACTTAATCACTTCTTTGATGAACAATCTACTGAGTGAATCCAACGTATTTGATGACCCGACAGGTAAGAATCGGGCTGTCTTAGTTAGTCGATCTATCATTATCCACATGCCGTCATGTCTTTGTGGCGACCGAGGCAAACCCGTCACGAAATCCATAGTTATGCATTTCCATTTCCACTCCAAATTCATTAAGCATTCCAAACATATTCCATTTTCTAAGTGCTAAACTAACAACAATCCCTCTAATCTTGTGACTTAGCGCATATGTTACCACGTTAGCCTTGCCGGGATGATAGGAAAGGGTAAATTGGTAATCCTCAAGATACTTCATCCAACGTCTCTGACGCATGTTCAGATCCTTTTTGGTGAACAGATACTTCAAGCTTCTGTGATCAGTGAATATATCAAATTTTTCACCATACAAGTAGTGTCTCCAAATTTTGAGTGCGTGAACTATAGCTGCTAATTCCAAGTCATGGGTGGGATAATTCTTCTCATGGTTCTTTAATTGCCTTGATCCATATGCCACCACCTTGCCATTTTGCATTAATACACACCCCAGACCTTCTTTGGAAGCATCAAAATACATGTTGTACCCAATATCACATTCTGGCACTATGAGAATAAGGGCACTCGTCAATCTTTTCTTGAGTTTTTTTTTTTCACAAGACTCGTTCCATTCAAACTTTACTCCCTTTTGAGTCAAATGTATCATTGGTTTGGCCCATTTTGAGAAGTCTTGAATGAATCTTCGATAGTAACCGGCCAATCCTAAGAAACTACGAATCTCAAATGTGTTCTTAGGTTGCATCTATTCTGTCACTGCTTCTACTTTAGTTGGGTCTACTGATATTCCCTTTTTAGATACCACGTGACCCAAAAACTTTACTTCATCCATCCAGAATTCACATTTACTAGCCTTAGCGTATAGTTGGTTTTCTCTCAAAGTTTGAAGTACTATTCTCAAATGTTGTTCGTGGTCTCCTTCAGACTTGGAATACACCAAAATATCATCTATGAAAACTACCACAAATTGATCTAGGTAAGGCGTGAATATGTTGTTCATTTAGCTCATGAACACGCCCGGTGCATTGGTTAAGTCGAATGGCATTATTACGAGTTCATAGCGGCCGTAACGCGTTCGAAACGCAGTCTTAAGAATATCTTCCTCTTGAACACGCCAAAAAAAAAGAAAGGAAAAAAAACTCAAACATGCATGGATGTGGGGATACGAGGGTTCGAACCCCTGTCCTCGGGCTTAGTCTCTTACTCTTTCAACCACTGAGCTGAACCACTGAACCCAAGCCACTCTTGTGACCAAATATGCAAACAAATATATATAATACATAGATATACAATTCATATACATATATGCATACAACTCTCCCGCCTCTTTCTCTTCCTTCGAAAACCGCGTTTGACACGCGGGCTTGCTTTTACGTCGGCTGGCCGACAAAAGTAAGCCTCCTCGATTTGCAAGCTCGCCTCGGCTCTCTCTCCCTCTTTGTCTTCTTCCATTCTGTCTTCTTCTTCTTCATCACTTTTTTCTCTTCTTTTTAATGACTCTCTTCTTCTGTCTTTTCTCCATTACTCTTTCATCACCTTCTTCTCTTCATCTTCTATTTCTGTCATTTCTCTGCGACTCCCTTCTTTCCTCTCTCTTCCTATACATGGCTTCATCTCGCCCCCTCTCTCTTTTTCCAGATCTTAATGATCCATCGAGCTTCTCTGGGCCAAGTGCCCATGCTCTTACTCATCCTAGCCTTCCTACACTAACAGTTGAGCAAGTGATGGCTGCTCAAACTGATATTGAGGCCAACCACTACACGTTGAAGTCGTGTATGGAGACAGTGGCCGCGGTCACTAACCTGTCTCACCGTCTGCAAAACAAGTCGTGTGAGGTACATCGGGTTAACGCCCAACTCACTTTACTTCAGCATATGTATAAGGATGCGCAAGCGGAGATTTGCGCATTGAAGGCAGAGAACAAAGAACTGAAACAGAAGGCTACCTCCATGGAGAATAAAGAGGTAAAACGACAGGCCACTTGTATGGCCCAGTTCAGAGCGCCGTCGTATTTTACCTTTGATGGTCGGCGAAGAGTTAACTCTTTTGGTGAAAATACTGAGGCAGGGCCTTCTCTTGGGGAACACACTGAGGCAGGGCTTTCGAAGGTCTCCCAGAACGAAATTGAGATGAAGAAAACAGCGGGAGGGTCAAGAAAATGAGGTCGGCGTATGGCCGTTTGCCGGAGGAGAAAGAAGAACATGATCTCTCTCTTCTTCTTTTTTTCTTTTGTTTTGTTTTTTTTTTTTTTTTTTGAGTCTCTGTAATCGGGGATGTCCTCCCCAAACTGCAATAAAATCAGTTTAGGTTCTGTATATCAATGACGTGACTGGCACATCACTCTGAATTTGAAAATAATTTTATTTGATTTGAATTTGAGAATGATTGAATTTGAACTCTGAATTGGACATTGATTCCATACTGACCTGAATCACAAAATAACTTAACGAAAGAAAAACGAAACAAAACAATGCAAACACATTTATATACACTGACCGGTATAAATACCCTGACCGGTATGAATATACTGACTAGGTGACTCGAGTGGGAGAGAAGATAGAATCACTGACTCAACTATGCCCCTAATTCATTGCCTTGATTTTTTATTTTTTTTTTAAAAATGTTTTGATCAACGTGAGAGTTAGATTAGCCTAAAGCTCGCATAAACTATGAGTCACACCAAAAGAGTTCTAACTGGTAACTCTAAGCAAAAGGCTGGTACAGAAGTAATAAAGATAACAAAATACAAAGTGGCTATAACAACAACATCAATTAACATAAGGACCAAATGGAATACGGATGAACAATACAATAGAATGGATAACACTATAGTTTTGGACTTTAATGTGGTCAAGATCATAGAGGAAGTGACTAAACTAGATATCTAACCTGAAACTACGTTGGCCATACGTGTTTCAAAATAAATATCCAAGATTTGTCACTGAGTAAAGAAATTGTGACTGTTTACAAGAATTCTAGTACTAGATAGGATAATCAAGCCTAAAAGGTTGTCAATTTAACAATGGTGGAACTGAAAAATAAAATGGTAATGACTTAATCTTGAATATGAACGACATCAACCAAAGGTTATACATATGAGATAGGAAAATGACGATCAACACAAAACTCGTAAGAATAATAGTGACCCTCCCTATATATATATATAGTATCTAATAAGCTGCATGTCTCGTTCAGGATTAAACCCACTCCCCTACGTAGGTGATCGTTAAATTGTTTGGAGTCGAAACACATGAAGCGACGATTATAAATCTGAAACATGTTCTTCTGAGTCGATTTTACTATGCTCGAAATCCGAATAACGTCCTAAAGTTGGTCAAGAAAAGTTCATTTTCGATGTCTTTTAATTAGCAAAATAGATAGTATTATCATAATATAACCTAGTCGGGGTAAAGTTATTTCTAACTGCCGGCCGAAACACGTGGGTAATGTAGATCACATAACTCTATTCTCTTAAGCGTGACACTTAACTCAAATTCAGATTAATCCTCTTCAGATAATCCTTAAGTATTCTATACTAATGCCCTCGGGTGCAAAAAAAAAAAGTTAGAGTGACTACACCAATCATCACTTTTACAACAGACTCCTCAAAAAAAAATTTATTTTATTTTATTTTATTTTTTTTTCAGTAAAGAAAACTTGAACCAACAGTCTCAGATCATCTAGAATCGCAGGCTAAGTACATGGGTTAAGGGTTGTACCTAAGCTCTGATACCATGCTGTGACGCCCCAAATTTTTGGAACATCAAGAGAAATTTAATAAACAAAATGACTTAATAAACTAAAAAGTTGACATCTTAATAGGGCATTCCAACTCTCGTACATAACCAAAGGTTCAAATAATATTAAATAAAAACTTAAAATTATCCAAATACAACATCTAATGAAATTATAAGGTCCTTAATAGCTAATATATAAGATAATAAAGTTATTCGACTTTAGTCATGATTTCAAGTCAGCCAAGGCTCTACGTTAGCGTCAACTCCATTTCAGCTTCAATTATTTCCTCACCAAAACCTGGCATAAAACGCCAGGGCAACAAAAATATATGCCATGAGTTTTGCAACACAGTAAGAAAATATAACCAACCTACCATTCTTTTTAAGAGAAAATAAATGAGATTATAAACATGAGATAACAATATAATTGTAAACATAAATTACAACCATTAAAGTAATTTCAATAATTTTAATAAGTTAGGTGACACTCGAAATCTCACCAAAGAGATTTAACTCACCAACCACTAAGCATGGCAACGGTTAATTTGAAACCCTCCCTTGGTCAAATATTTAAGTGTTACCAACCGTAACCACCAGGGATGCCCACGTCCGGAGTTATATACCCAAGTAGTGGCATCCGTGATCTGCCCCAAGGAAACGGTCTACCAGGGGTACGTAACCTCCCTGTGTGCCACCAGCACATCCACCCTTATTCCAAAACCGAATACCGAAAAGGGTTCAAATAAGTCCCGTGCCATCTTAGAGTTTCGCAACACAATTTACGTGAGAATTCTCAAAACCAGGGCTCACCCTGAACAACCGGTATTAACCGTCAACCCTTAATTTCGTACACTCTTTAAAACCAAGACTTACCCTGAACAACTGGTATTAATCCTTTATCAGTAACTTTATATATTGAACACTAATTATTCAAATCTCAATCACCAATAATGTTATACCAACTAAAAAAAAACTCCCAACATAAAACATTATACATGTCACACAATAATAATTCAATGTCCAAAATTTAACAGACAATTAATTTAAACAATGGTATGAACATAATAACTTAGATATTAAAATTATAAATAAATTATTTACACAATCCTAAAATTTGTGCAATTGAACAGAATACTCAATGTGGATGTTTAGGTCACTTTTCAGAAAGAATTTCAGAAAAATAAGATGTAAATAATCTAGTAAAATTTTCAGCAATCTTTATGACACAGATTTGTCACATTTCCTTACATTAATTCCATGCTTAATTTTATAGATCAAATCCATAATCTAAAAATTTATCATGGAAATAGACTTCTCAAATTTCATCTTTTAGTTAGAAATTACCAGATTTGGCTTAGTATAGAATTTTAAATAAATTTTCAATTACATAGTAAAATCTGTCTCACAGTTTCAAGTTTAGTTAAAAATTTGTATAAATTCATAGAAAGCTCAAAAATTGTTTCCAAAAATTTCTGGATAAACTAGACATCATCATCAACAACTTTGTAGGAGAAATCATCTTGAAATTTTGAGTATAAAGTTATCTAAAAATTCGGGTAAACATGCTGACAGATTCAAAACGGATTATTTTCAACACAGTTTCAGATTTAGTTAAAAATTTGTATAAATTCGTAGAAAGCTCAAAATTGTTTCCAAAATTTTTTGGATAAACTAGATATCATCATCAACAACTTTGTAGAGAAATCATCTCGAAATTTTGAGTATAAAATTATCTAAAAATTCGGGTAAACATGCTGGCAGATTCAAAACAGATTATTCTCAACACAGTTTCAGATTTAGTTAAAAATTTGTATAAATTCGTAGAAAGCTCAAAATTGTTTCCAAAAATTTCTGGATAAACTAGACATCATCATCAACAATTTTGTAGAAGAAATCATCTCGAAATTTTGAGTATAAAATTATCTAAAAATTCGGGTAAACATGCTGGCAAATTCAAAATAGATTGTTCTCAACACAGTTTCAGATTTAGTTAAAAATTTGTATAAATTCGTAGAAAGCTCAAAATTTGTTTTCAAAAATTTTTGAATAAACTAGACATCATCATCAACAACTTTGTAGAAGAAATCATCTCGAAATTTTGAGTATAAAATTGTCTAAAAATTTGAGTAACATTCTGGCAGATTCAAACAATTTATTTTCAACACAAAATTCCTATATATATAAAATTTCTATTTATGAGTAGTCATTTTAATCACAAGGAAGTAATCTGAAAATTTCACTAATAAAAAGAAATGAGAGGGTTGAGAGGGTTTTCTTACTTAGTAATAGGGTGACAAAATGGTTGAGAATTTTGGCTTCCTTAATCTTCTACTCTTCTTCCTCTTCTATCACTAAGCTTGGTTGCTTCAGGGATTTCTCTCTTCTTTTTTCTTTTTTTTTTTCTCACCGAATGCTTGCATGCACCCTCTAGACAATGAAGGCTTGCATGCATATATATATACAATGCTTGGTTCACAAATCTCTCTCTCTCTCTCTCTCTCTCTCTCTCTCTCCTTCTTTCTCTTCATTCTAAGTTTTCTTTCTCTCAATTCCAAGAGCATCATTAGCTCTTCTTCCCTAAACAAGCATGCAAATCAACATGTGGAAAGCCTCTACCAAATTTCTGCAAAGGTTTGATTCCCTCTTTTTTTTTTTTTTCTTTTTTTGTATTTGTGTGGGTTTCTAAAAATTGATACACTAAGATTTTTAACTAAGGTATTAGTAAGAATAATTATTATATTGAATCCTAATTAAAATAATTTATAGACAACAAATATTGAACACCCACAAAATTATTATTCTTAATAATGTCTTTGTTAGTGATTGAATTGAGTCAATTTAAAACTGACTTTTACACTAATATACAATTCAGATAGACTGTAGACAAAATTAATTAATTAATTTATTTATTTATTTTCTTTTAAGAATAATTAAATGTGGGCTTTTCACAGTGACATAGTGCAACACCCTACTGTCATGCACGCTCCCGTCTTAACTAGCAGATACAAACGTGAAACACAAATCAAGGTCACAAACGGCAATAATATTTTGCATCGACACGTCTTTCTACCCATAGTACAAAGTGGCGTATTCTTGGGAGACACGGGCCATCGCGTGCATACCGTCCAGTGCACCAATGCAGTCCTACGCGATGCAAGCATTTTCGAGAATGTAAATTAAAAAATTCCAGATTTTATTTGTAACTGTAGTCATCGAAATTTATACTCAAATCACCTTAAATGGCCGGTACTGCTGCTTCGACCGTAAATGTAGATGGCCCCCTTGTTGGACTTGCTTTGGCGCAAGACTCCTACTATGAATCGACATAAATGGTATTATAGCATGCAGAACCTCGTGGAAATGGCGTGACAATGTCTTATTTGGGATGGCCCTCTTCTTTGAATTTGTAATTTTTCCTATCAAATTGTTTTTTGTTTTTTTTCAAAAGAAAGTACTACCCTGATGCTATAAAAAAAAATGTTAATTTCACAAAAAAAAAAAAAAAAAAAAAACCTTCTCAAATGTGGATATGGTAGATAAATAGAATCCTAGTCGAAAACAAGATCATCAACTACAAAATGAAGTTGATTTCTTCATCGTTTCTTCAGAGTCATGTAAAAGTCTAAAGCATACCTATATAAGATACATTACATTTATGAATAGAAATAGAATACATCAAACAAACCAACAAACTAGGGGGAAAGAAGAGAGACATAAATCGCCAAAAATTTGGAAAACTCATAAAAATGCAAACACAAATTCATATGTCTATGTGAACATCCAAAGTATGGAAGCCAAAAAAAAGGTAAACAAATTCATACCACCGTCTTGTACTGTGGATTAAAAAGTCGAACATGGCACCAAATAAGCTAAACAATTTGTGTAAAAGGGGATTATGTATGGATTTTTGACATGGGCAAAAATATTGGCCTACAAGAGATGTTACCTTCTACTTTGGGGGATACAGGCCGAAATGGTGAAGATTTGGTCAGTGGTGGAGCATATCTGGACGTCGACTGGTCCTTCCCGTCTAGTATTGGTGTGACACACTCACATGTTGGGACGCCTTTGGTGATGCTATAAGGAGAGGTTGTGGCAGAGCTCTGCCAGTCGACGGTGTGAGGGTGAGGGATTGTCGGCGGCTTCAATTCGTGGTTGTTTAGCATCTGTTTGGAGAAGGACGACTTTAGTGATGTTGTAAGGAAGAGGTTGTAGCGGAGCTCCAGCAATCGACGATGTGAGGGTGAGGGATTGTCAGCAGCTTGATAGAGGAGTGTTTATGCGTGTGTTTGGAGAAGGAAATGAGATGTTGAGGTGAGACCCTCTGTCAACCCTAGTATCCCTTTAATAATTGTATTCTTAGAGGAAGGGACAAAAGCAAGGGCAAAATTGTCTTTTTTCCCTGAGTATTCAGCCCCAAATTCTCGCCCAAACACTGTGAATAATATAATTTTTTTGACTTTTTATCTTTTTTAGGTGATGCCAAACAAGGCCGAAGTTGTTTGGGATGAACTGTATAAGTGCATTTTTTTGACTTTTTGACTAAAAAAATAGAGGAAAAAAATATGTATGTTTGGGATAACTTTTTGACTTTTTACGAAAAAATATGTATTAAAATATTGTATCAACTAGCAAAATTATCTTCCTATCCTTCTGAGCACTGACATACTTTCTGTGCATGTTTAGTGAAAGGGGCCGTGTCAGTGCATTGTGTTGCACTTTTTTTTTCACCAAAAAATGCACTGTTAGAAGGGAACAAAACTAAGGGCATTTCTGTCTTTTTACCTTTTATCTATTCGGCCTTTTTTTTCGGCCCAAACATGTGAATAGTGTTAACTTTTTTGCTTTTTCAATGATTTTTTACTTTTTTATCTTTTTTAAGAGATGCCAAACACCTACTAAAATAGTCAAAAAGCTAAAAAACTAACATACATCCCAAACGAACACGTATTTTGATTAATTTTAAGATTTTTAAATTAATTATTATGCAAAATTATAAATCTCCACTGAGACTAAAAAGTCTCGTTTATGATGAATTTTTTGACTTTTTTAACTTTTGTAAGAAAAAAATGAAATAAATATGATTTAAATATTACATTTTATTTTATTAATTTTTTAATCTAATTTATTTTTACAATTTTAATTCAAACCTTTTATGCCAAACGAGTGTTACATAAACAAACTGAGTCCAGCACTCAATTATTAAAAAATATAAAAACAAAACAAAGCTACCAAATTACAGCCTATAGTCATCGTAAGTCGTGACCAGCTTCCACCACCGAACATCACCCATATTCCAAATGATGGATCAAATAGAAATCTTTATTTTATAATTGTTAACTACAGAAATTCACGTTAATAACTTTTTATTTTGAATTTGAAAATACTAAAAAGAGTTTGAAAAAATCACAAATAAAAAGAGTTGACTCTTATAATAAATAAATCTTAAATTTTTATTTTATTAATTTAAATTATAATATTTTTATTTTTTTTCAATCTAAATATTCATCTAGTTTTTTTCAAGTAAAATTGATTAAAAAAAAATAGTATTTCAGTTATTAAACTGAATGTATATATAAAGACGGAACCATAATCATTACCACAAGGACAAAAAAATAAATAATATTTTTCACCATATATACAAATACACATGTACAGTGGCGGAGCCAAAAAAATTAAATTAGAGGGGGTACTTTTTAATTACAATAATTTTTACAAAAAATATTTCACGCAAGTTTTTACGATTAATTTCAAGAAACATAAAAAAAATAAAAATAATTAGTGTGTTTGATTTCAGTTTTCTGAATTCAGTTTTTTGAAAACTGAGTTTTTTTTATTTTTCGTATTTTTTTATTTTTAGTGAATATTTTTTTGAATTTTAAGTAAATTTTTTACTTTTTTAGATGCACCTTACTTAGATGTATCTAAATAGTAAAATATTTGTGAAAAAATATTTAAAAAAATTAATAAATATATAAAAATACAAAAAATATACTGAATTTTTGTTTTGTTTTGTTTTGTTTTGTATTTTTTGGTATTTAATGTATTTTTTAAATATTTTTTTCACAAATATTATACTTTTTAAGTGTATTTATGTTAGGTGTGTCTAAAATTTTTTTAAAAAAATGGCTTAAAATATTAAAAAAATTCATTCAAAACATTAAAATACGAAAAATAAAAAAGTAGAATTTTCTGAAAACTGTTTTCTAAAAACTGGAAACAAACAAGCTGAATGTTATTTGTAACTAGTGTATCATGGACAATACAAAAAAAAATATGGATATAAGCCTTAAAATAAATTATATAATTATAAATTATTTTTTGATATAAAATTTGATTAAAAATTCAATATAATGGTAATACCACGTCATCATTGGTATGTAATATCATCCACTAATGATAAATAAACATATAGAGAGTGAACCTCACATTTCAAATATAACTAACAATCCAATAAATTTCATATCTTTATAGTGAAATTACTTATTTTTGCATATCACTAATAATGACATCACCGTTACATTCAAAAATTTTCATAGCTAATATGATTTATTTATAATAGTCTCTTCATTTTCAATTAAAACAACCATTATTGTTTTCATAATTTTTAAAATGTCATTGACATTTCACTCTAATAATATTTTTGTAATTTTTTATTTAAAATATTTTCTTTATGTTTGGAAAAAAAAAAAATTTCCCAAAATCCAGGGGTGGCACGTGACCCCCCTGGTCCCATGCTCCCTCCGCCACTGCACATGTATGTACAATACAGTATATGAATTATATATATACACATCACAAAAAAAAAAAGAAAGAAAAGAATTTAGTCAAAACTTCCTCATAATAAAACTTTAATGTATTAAGGATAAGTACAAAAATTTTTCATTAAAAAATTTAACACATACCATTATTATCAAAATATTAAACTTTAAAATAATACAACTTTTGATCTGGATGTAGGTTTTTAATAAAATTAACATTTTTAGAATTCTCTTATCAAGATCTAACAAATAAGATCCATATTGACTATGAAATTCTTAAAAAAAAAACCAAAAAATATATATATTACCGTCAAAATTGATGTAAACAATAACATATTACCCTGGTTCAAAGTAACATGTTACTCTGATTCACAGTAACATGTTACTCTGACAATATTGTCCAAGAAAAAAAATAATAATAAGGCAAACTTCACTTTATCCCCTTTGGTTTGGATCGCGTGCAGTTTGTCACGACCCACTCCCCGTACCCAAGGGTTAAGCATCGTGATGGCTAGTAACTGAAGTTACCTACGACCAATTCTTGAACAAATAAATAAACGTAAGCGGAAGAAATATTTAAATAAGGGTACCAAAATAATCATCGGAGTTTCTATTTTTATTACAAAATATATTGATCAAAAATGCCGATATTTACATAGAGAAATATCATAAAAATACTGTGTGTGTGTCTATTTCGCAGCCCCGCATCTAAGACATTCCAAAAACTACTTCTGAATTGCATGTGTTCCTGAAAATTGGTAAAAAACTATAAGCACATGGCAGAGTGAGAAATATTATATTAAGAGTATAAGGGACACGAAATAACCATGGATCGTTAGTTAGGCCAAAACATTTACATAAACAAATCATTTGAGTAGCAGAAATTATTTAAGTAGCAGAAACTGAAATACAGATTTTATGTAAATATATAACCATAACCAAGGTACCAAACAGAACAGAACAGAGGTCACAGAAGTGACAGTCAGAACAAAGGTACGGATTCAAGAGGTGGCTCGTACGGATTCTGGAGGTGGCTCCCACAATAGTATAGCACTTAGTTCCGCACAGCACTTTGGTCCGCACAAAACAGAGGTACGGATTCAAGAGGTGGCTCGTACGGATTCTAGAGGCGGCTCCCACAATAGTGTAGCACTTAGCTCCGCACAGCACTTTGGTCCGCACAAAATAGAGGTCAATGGATCCATGACAAACAGAGGACCACAAAGTGGTCAAACAGAGGCCAATGGTTATTTAAGTCCCCCAAGACGTGGGACTACCGTGGTGGTACTTACAAAACATAATTATATATAAGGGTCATAGCCAAATATTCTTTAAAAGTAAAACAAATACATCCATGGGTTTCCTTTTAAGCAAATAGGGTTCAGAAATAAAACCACGTAACTGAAATCTTTATAAAACATAACTTTTATTAATATACTAATAAAACATACTTGTATAAAATAAATTTTGGTAAGTCAAAACATACGTAAAATACATTTTGGTGCCTCAAGATATAATATAACTCACCTTAACTTTAATATCTTACTATTCATTTTCACTATCAAAGACCCTTTTAACTTTCATTATTTTTTCTTCCTTCCTTCCTCTCTTTCTTTTCTTCTTTCCTTTCTTTCCTTTTCTTCTTTCTTTTATTTCCCTCTTTTTCTTTCTTCTTTCTGTTTCGCTCCGGGCGTGACACGCCTCCCTATTTATAAGGGAATAAGGCGCGACGTGGCAGATTTGGTAATGATTTCACAGATTCGTTCTTATCCTTAATAGATATTTAAGATAATTATCCTTTGACCTAATATAATTATATAAATTAATTAATTCTTAATTAAATTACATTTTATCGTATACCAACATAAAATTAATTATTTATTTTAATACCACACTCATTATTATTAATATTATCTATATTATTATTATTTATGTTTTGACCCCTAAACTTTTAATAATTATATTATTTTATAAAATTACGCATAATAATATATAATAAATCATATATTTTCTTAACTGAGATTAAATAATATTAGTACAAATTTTACAGAATAATTAAAAATCTGAGTTGTTACACAGTTTATCCCCTGACATTTGAAAATCACCACATAACCCCTATGTGGATACTGGATTGAAGTACATAGTTAACACTGTTAATGACAGAAGTAAAAAGACTATTTTGCCCTTATATATATAACCCTTATTTACCATTTATCATTCAGTAGTTTTGCATTTGAGAAGAGTAAGAGTTGTGTGGAGAGAACTTAGGGTTTTAACATATGAAATTAGGGTTTTGATTTAACAAATTAATTTAAATAACATAATTTTCATCAAAAATTAATTTAATTAAAATTCAACATGTCTTTATGTTTAAAGTTCAAACCAATTATTCTATTTTTTCTTGGTTGAAATCTGAGCATTATACAATATATAGATTTGTCAACACCTATACATGGACTAACTTGTATGCATCTATATGCATGTCTCTATCTACATCTATGTATATGTCTATTAGAAGCTTTTCTTTCTCTCTCTGTCGAACCAAAATACAGAGAGAGCAACTGTAGAGATACAGAGAGAGAGAGAGAGAGAGAGAGGCTTATATTGAAAACAATGAATACTAGAGTTTTAGGAAGAAAAATTTACATAGTGAGAAAGATTAACCAGAGTTTTAGAAAAAGAAAATAGAATTTTCTATATAGAGAGAGACAGAGGCAATTTTATAAAGCTAAAGAGGATGTAGGGTTTGTGAATTTGCGAAAAGGAAAATGAGGATGCCATTATTGGGGCAGGACGGAGGAGGAGGAGTGGCGATGTTGTCGAGGGTGGTAAATCCTGAGCTTCAGTGATCGGCCATGTCCTTGGTGACTGGACAATTAGCAGAGATATATATATATATATAAATTACAGTATCTATATTTATGTATGTATCTGTAAAATATAATTATATAAAAATTAAGTTTAAAAAATTATGTTTTTTATTTTATTTTATAGATCTAATAGTCTTTTTACCTCTTTTATTTATTTATTTTTAGGTAGAGGTTTCCAGATTTGGATATTGATGATGAAGGGAAAACTATATTTCTATACTCATTTGCACATTAGGTGTGTGTCATGCACGGACTGTTATGTTAGATGGAAATATTAACTGTGCACTTTAATCCAATAATCACAAGGGCTTATGTGGTGATTTTCAAATGTTAGGGAGGTAAACCACACGCGGCCCAAATCATAAGAGGGTAAACTGAAGTTTGCTCAAAAGAATATTTTACTTTGTCCTTACTGAATTAAGTGTCTCTTCCTTAGGAGGTTTATGAAGCAAAATAAATTGAATTGTCATTTTCACCAAACAAGGATTCAATGGAGGGGTTTTGGCTAAATTTAAAAATTCAAATATCATATAAACAATATCTAAATATGATGAAGAATTTTTTTGGTAAAAAATAAAAAGAGAATGTAAGATGAGAGAATAACGAGATATATATATATATCTTTTATACTAAGAGGTCATCTCATTATAAAGGCTTTGTGTGGGATAATATTTTGCCATCTTATTTATAAAGGCTTTGTTTGGGATAATATTTTGGGCCAAAATAGTCATATAGGACAAAATAGGCTATTTTAGCCAAATAGGATAAAATGTCATGTCTAACCCATAATCATTTTATTTTTTCTCTCATAAAAGTAAAAAAAGCCAAAAAGTCTATCCCAAATGAGGCTTTTAGCCTCAAGCTAAAATAATAAAAAAACTAAAAAGCCAACCCACATTCCAAACGAGCTCAAAATAAGATATATATATATATTTAAAAGTGCTATAGCAAACATAATTTTTCACAGGAACAGAAAGCCATGGCCCCTACAGTTTTCTTCTAATTCCACCCATATACTTAAAATAAATTTTTTCGTTGAGTTTAATGACTAAAATAAAAATTTTCTGTCACTTCTAGTTAACAAAAAGAGCAAATTACACTAACAGTCCCTATAGTTTGGGGGTCGTGTCACTTTTGTCCCTAACTTTTCAATTGTGACACATTTGACCTTGAATTTTGAATCTTGTTCCAAATAAGAAATATTGAACATACCATTACTTAATTTCAAGGGCAAAATTGTCAATTTGATAAAATATAAATTAATTTGACAAAAATAAATATCAAAAAAATATTTTTAAATATTATTTCTACCCACCAAAGATAAAATTATGTAAAAATGTTAAATCTTTTAGACATTTATTTATTTATTTTACAAAATGGATGGTTGTTAGGTTTTTAATGTGTAATCGATATATTTAACGGGGCTGTTTGGGAAGTGAGATTTTAGCCCAATTTAGGTTAAAATTCACAAAAAGATAAAATATGTTAAAATAGCTAAAAAAATAAAATGTTACATCAAATCCATAATCATTTCACTTTTTCTCTTATAAATATCCCATCAAACTACAAAAAAATCCAATCATTTTCTCAAATACAAAAATTTTAGCCTACTAAAATAGTAACTTTTCAAACACCCACAATATATGAAATGTTTTTAGTTTTGAATTTTTTGATTTAATGGATTAGTTTAATAATGATTTCAAGGTTGTCACCATATTTGACTGTTGGAAAAATAGAAACTAATTTAATGAAAATAAAAATAATCACCAATTACATGATTATCATCCAAATACATAATAAAAATTAATTTGATAAAAAAAAATAAATGTCTAAAAGATTTATCAATTTTACATAATTTTATTTTTATTGGGTAGTTTTTATTTTTAAAAATTCAAAAATATTTTTTTGACATTAATTTTTGTCAAATTAGTTTATATTTTATCAAATTGACAATTTTGTCCTTGAAAAATCTAATGATATCTTCAATTGTCCTTATTTAGAACAAAATTCAAAATTTATGGTCAAATGTGTCACAATTGAAAAATTAGGGACCAAAGTGACACAAATATCAAACTATAAGAACCGTTGGTGTAATTCACCCTAACAAAAAATAACAGATGATTTAGATTGAAAATAAAATAAAAAATTTAAATTTAAATTGATAAAATTAAAAATTAAAAATTTATTTGATTATAAGAGTCAAACCTTAAATTTTTTTTTTATTGGTATTTTTTTTTTTATAACAATGTAATAACTATGAATCAATAATTTTAAATTTCAATAAAATAAAACGAATATCTTCCTTTAATCTTGCCAATAGTTTTTTTTTTTTCAAATAGACTCGTCATAATAACAAATTAAATTTAAAATGTTTTAAAATTTATAAGTTAGAAAAAATAATTTTAAAATGATAACATTTAAGGGTGTAAATTTAGCCCGATTCGGGGTTGGGCATGTCTACTATCGGGCTGCGCAGTTTCCCGTCAAAATTTGAGTCGGTCTATGGACTAGAAAAATTAGGCTCAGGATCAGGGAGTACTCAGGCGGGCTAGTGGACCAAGCCTTGAGCGGAGCTAGTGAGCCTGAGCTTGGGCTTGGGCTTGAGTTAGGCTTGGTCCTTTTTTTTTTTTAAAAAAAAATTCTATTTTTTTCAACAAAAAATAACATTGGGTCTCGAGGGAGTCGAGCTTTGAGTGGATCGAGCCTAGTAGGTCGGCTCATGGGTTGAGTAGGGTTTCGAAATAGACAGTCTAAACCTAGGGTCTCGGGCTGGGTTCGTGCCCAGACTTGGATGGGCTGGGCCTCGAGCGGGCTGCAGACCAGTGGGCCAAGTTTAAACCCCTAATGACATTATAAGTTTTTATTGCATAAATTTATGTATGAACTACTTATACTTCGATTATTTTATCTATACATCACTTTTTAAAAATGAAAAATTAGTGAAATATCTTTTTCCAACTTTAGATAGTAGAAGATATTCAATATGTTTTTTTTTTTTTATTAGTTAAAGGTCCCTTAATAATATTATTAGTGAAATTTTTGCTCTTCACAAATAAATTTCTCTGTGAAAAACCTTAAACTAAAATCCCTTGTTTAGAATTCTCCTTTAAATTTAAGGTAATGGTATGGTAAACATCCCTTAATGGTGTGTACCAATAGTTATGTTCTATGGTGATATTAGTAACGACATATTGTGATATTATTTTAGTTATAATACTAGAGTTATTTGTTTATACCTCATTTAGTATTGGGTTAGAGCATCTCCAATGTTTTTTTTTTTTTTTTAATATCAAATTTGAGTAAAAACTCCATTTGATATCAAGTGCTCCAATAATTTTTTTTGAGTTTTCATCAAAATATCGGTTGACTGGACAGATGTCCGACTAGTTGACTGTCCAATGTATTTTCTTCACAAATTTTTGCCTAGGACATTCAGGGGACATCTAGTAGTAAAAATTCAACAGTTATGAACAGTGATTTGATGAAAGCTCAAAGCATTATCAATTTAGTGAAAGATTTTTGATATCCTCAATTTAATCCTTATTTAAATTAGAATAGGAAAAAAAATATTTTTTATCAAATTTAAATTTAATGACAAAATTAATAAACTATTCAGAACCGATTGGGAGCTCGAATCTGAGCTCCCCCGAATGCCCCGAATTCCATTTTTTTTTTTTTTTTTCAGCAGAAGAAGGAAGGAGAAGGAGGAGGAGGAGGAGGGAAGGACTGGAGGGGGCCCTAAAAATGGAGGAAGAAGACGGAGGAAGAAGACGAGCAGAGGCGGCGATCGGCGACGGAGGCGGAGGCACGGCGATCGGCGGAGGCGGAGGCGGAGGCGCGGCGATCGGCGATCTGCTTCCCCTCTCTCTCTCTCTCTTTCTCTCCCTCTCCCTCTCTTTCTCTTTCTCTCCCTCTCCTCTTCCTCACTGCGTCTGAAATGGAGGAAGAAAAAAAAAAAAAAAATAGAATTTGTGAAACGACGTCGTTTCACAAATTAGGGGCATTCGGGGCCAAAAATTTCGAGGCACAAAACATTTTTCTAAACTATTAGAGATGTTCTTATAAGTCATTTCTTATTCTTCTTTTAGGCCAAGTTTGGCATCCTCAAAAAAATCTAAAAAGTCAAAAAGTCACTATCCTATTTAAGTCACATCATCTTATTTAAGTCATATCACCTCTCTAACACATCACTTCAAATCCAACCCATATTTCATAAAAAGTTAAAAAATACAACTATTTAGTCTTCCCAAACTTGGCTGAGTTAGATCACCCATAGAATTGGGTTATAATATTTGCAAATCTCATAACTATAGTACACACCAGCTTAAATTTATATAAAATTAATTTAATTAAAATATTAAAATTCGTTTTACATTCGATCCACTGAATCAAAAT
Source organism: Camellia granthamiana (assembly GCA_036172215.1). NCBI lineage: Eukaryota > Viridiplantae > Streptophyta > Magnoliopsida > Ericales > Theaceae > Camellia > Camellia granthamiana. The sequence goes on from CM069905.1 coordinate 126,952,045, forward strand.
CTATTATTGCAAAACCCAAATGACAACTAACGTGCAAAAGCAAAATCTAGCATTCAAAAATTCAAATCAAACCAACAATGGCGAGAAGAACACATGGTCAACATCACCAAAACCCTAGATCCTTTCTCAGTGTCTCACCTCCTCCTCAATCTTCTCTCTCAAAAAACCCTTAACATTTCACACACAAACACAGCCAGCTCTGCTTCTTACACGATGGTTGTGCATTGGAGGCGAGTGTTGCGTCTGTTGCCGCTGATAGTCATCGCCGCCCTGGTCGTCTTCGAGGATAGGGTTTCGATCCCCTTCTGCGTGGTAGTCCCCAATGGGGAACAACATGTGGAAGAAGATCACCCGGACGATCTGAAGGTGATGATGGTCGCGAATCTGCTCTTGTCGGGCTCCGAAGCTGGCTATAAGAACATCTTCTTCAGCGACTATTACTTATCCAAGTTCTTTGAGGTATGTTCGTGCAATTTTGGGGTTAGGGTTTTTGCAAATTGATGAATTTGATATTCTATTGCTTTAAATTGATGAATTTAAGGTTAGGGTTTTGTTCAATGTGAAGTTTTTTTTTCTCCCCAGATACCAACAATTAGAAACAAGTTTAAATGAATTACATACGAGTTGAAACATTGGGTGCAACTGATCAAGCTCAGTTAACTATTAGGCTGTTCGAGCTTTTGTTTCTTATGATGTGCTTGATTTGATCTGGGTGTTCAGACTTTGTTCACTGTATGTTGGCACGCGCTTTGCTTACAAGCATAGAGTAATTTAATACTTGATTTTTTCATGTTAGAATCAAGCACTTTAATATGAACAATGAAAACTTGTTATATAACTGTATACATATTTAAAGATATTCCTTTTTTCTTCATGATTCATTGCTTAAGCATATGACTTGTCAAAGTTTACTTTTATTTTAATAAAGTTTCATAAGGGATATTGTTGGGATCCGGGATCCCCCAAGACCTTTGCGGAAATTATACCAAGCAGAAAAACACACCCACACTCAAGGAGACACAATATTTAACGTGGTTCGGCCTTAATGCCTACGTCCACGGGAGAGTAGCCGGTTTTCACTATACCAATTTGGAGATTACAGAAAGATTAAAATAGAGGAGGAGCTCACACTCTCCTCACTCACCCACTCTCCCGTCTCCCTCGCTCACACCGAGGGAGACGGGTCTCTCCGCCTCACATCTCAACACCTCTTTGGTAGTTGCTCACTCTTGGCTCTCTTACTCACACTTTGCTCACCACTCTACCTCACCATTTATAGATACAAGATTGGAGGAGAGGAGCTGCTGGCCATCACATGGCCAGCTCATTTCCATTGGCTTCAACATGGCAATCACATGGATCCTTTAGTTGGCATTGCACATGGAAACTTGTTGGCATTGCACATGGAACTTGTTGGCAATTTTCCTTTGTGGGTTGTTGTCCATCACCCCTCACATGGGTGATGTCCCACAGATATTACACTTAATATGTAGCAATTTTATATTAGTTGAGCTGAAAGTGTTGCATCACAAAATCAGGTTGAGGAGCTGAATAAATTCAGGAAAAAAAAAAAAAAAAAGCTTCAGTCCATGGTTGACAAATCCTGGTTCAATGACACTTGAGGATTGCAGTTATTATATTCACATGTTTCAACATGAGTTGAATCTCTCTGTATTTGTACTATTTTTCATCCCTGTCATTGTCCATGCTTTGAACTATTCTTTTATTGGAACTTGCATAATCTTATCATTTCATGTTACTAATATTTGAACCAGAAATCATTTAAAATCTTGAAGCCTGATATGCTGCTCGTATTAGGAGATGTTTCTGCTAGAGGATCAAAGTTGACGAGAAGTAAGTGGTCATCTGTGATCAACCAGTTCCACAAGTTGTTGGGTCCCTTTCATGGCCATCCATTTCATGTTATTCTTGGGGATAGAGATATTGGAGACTGCAGTGAGCTAAATGCAATATCTGTTAATTGGCTAGCCGGAAATTTTTCCTGGATTGGACTCATCTGGTTGTGGTGCCTTCGAAATTAGTAATATTAGTTTTGTCTCACTTAATGCTGTGGCATTGCTCTGTGGCAACAATAAGTTACGTTTTAGTGTTGAAAAAGTAATAGAAAGAGAAAGTATAGATTTGCGAATGCAGAGTGAACAAACAACAAAAGTGTTAGATGAGTCTAGTGAATTCAGATTGGCCTCTGGTGACTTTGGGTGGAGAGAAAATGCCATGTCATCTGGATCTGGACCTGTCCTCCTACTTCATTTTCCATTGCACTGGACAGAAAACAACAATTACTGGGATAGCAGTGCTTTTGGTGGACCTTATAATCATCCAGATGAGAGTTCAAAAATTATAGAGAGTAGGTATGTGTAATCTTTCATCTCTCAAAGCATCATACATGGTAGTTTCTGTAATTATGTATATTGGAGTAAGGGGTTGTTTGGGATGATCTAAATAAATGCACTTTTTGACTTTTTATGAAATATGGGTTGGGTTTGGGTTGGGTTTGAAGTGATGTGACTTAAATAAGATGATGTAACTTAAATAGGATAGTGACTTTTTGGCTTTTTCCAAACATGCCAAACTAGCCCTAAAATTGACATGGTTTGGTAGTTTCTGTAATTATGTATGTTGGACTAAAATTGACATGGTTTGTTTCACCTCTTATTTTCTCGACCGCCTTCTGAAATAGGAAGTTTGTATCTTTGCATACTTAGCCCGCTAGTTGTGTTGGGATTCAAAGAAGCTGACTAACAAGCTACTTGATCCAGATTGCAAGAGCATGAAGCTGGAGAATCAGATCTTGCTTTTGCTCATAAATCTCTTAAATGATTTCTAAAAAATAAATTTCATTCAAGCTCTTTCAGTTGGATTCATCTATCAGTAGTGGTTAGGTGCTTCTTTGAGCTTATTTCGTGCCAATCAATCTCAAATGAAGGATTGACCTTGGATCATTTGTGTCATGAGTGTTCTTGAATGAGCCTCTGATAAGAATTAATCTTAAGTAGCTTGGTTTAGGAACAGCGTTAGCCCATTGCCCACCTCTACATTAAAAATGTGACCCCAAGTTTGCAACCCAATGTCCTGTAGACACAACATACAGGACCTTGATGCAGAATATGTGAATAGGACTTTTATTATTATTTTGCAGTAAATTGATAAATGATTTAAAAGAGCTTGTTTAATTGGTTTTACAAAAACACTTTGGAGCTTAATCAAATCTCTCTCGTTTTGTATTTTTTTTGTTTTTGTTTTTGGTCTGAAAATCTCTACTTACTGAAGTAGTACTAACTGGATGAAATGACTAACACAGGCCCAAAAACTGGGAACAGTCCCAACCACGTGGGTATTTCATATTTGAATAAAGGGAAACAAAAAGCTATTTCCAGTCTTTTGGCCAAAGCAGTATTTTCTGGCCAGAATGCCTTAGAATGGGTTAGAATTTGTAACTGCTATCTTTAGATCTTTGCATTCATTCACCCATTTACTTAAATTGCAAATCTTGAAGCTCACTTTAACATCCATCATCCATAGTGCTAGAAATGCTTGTTTCTTAAGTAACTTTCAACTTCTTCTACAGGGGGTTTGTTGGAACTGGACCATATGATTTATTGCACGCTCTCCCGCCAAATGCTACTGAATACATTTTTCATGCACTTAAGCCAAGGTAACTTGTCTTGGCTCTTTTCCTTCTAGAGATCCTGAATTCCATTCAGACGTTTCTTTTTCACCGACAATGTCATTTGAATTTCCTTTGTAATTATATGGATGGATATATATGTCACGGCCCCAACTTGCCCCAAATAGGATGACGTTGTGACTGGCTAGTAGTCCCAGACTACCAAAGACCTAACTCTCAAAACTAATTGAACTCTTATAATAATTGGGGCAAATCTACTCCATTTACAAGTGCGGAAAACCATTAATTACTTATTTGTATCCATTTAAAACATTCATTCAGAGTAGTGCATAACTATTAGAAATGAAAGCATACATTTCCTTTGGATTATTATCTTGCTATGTTACATGGGTGATACAACAAAAGTAGAGTATATTACATATGGTGAACTATACAAATCCAATACAAGTATACAAGATGATCTTCTAGCAAACTTCTTTTCATAATCGAGTTTTTTGTCATCTACATATATATAAGGGAGATGGGCGAGGCATTGCCTGGTGAATAATATTACAGTGGTAAATGAATGAATTCTAATAAGATTTGTAAAGCATAATTTCATATCACATTTCCAAAAGCATTCTAATATTTCTTATATACATAGTTCATATTCAAAACATGATAGCATGGTACATCCAATAGAGCAAAGTGAAGGAATAACCGGTTTAAACACTGATTAAACAACCCACTCTTAGTTGGCGAAGGAGATTTCAATAATGGCCATGGTGTATTTAACTGTCCCCAAATAGCTAGGACTATCTAAAAGATGCCACAATGGATTTATACGAAAATATGGAACATTCATTCATGTTAACAGAAACAAAGTTTTCACAAACTAGGATACATTAACGAATTTCCAAACAACCATTTTCGAGCATAACTTTACAATAATATTACTCACAAATGGCTCGCAAACAATGAGGTTTTCCCCTCTCCGAGTGTTTGAGCTACACAAAGCATAAGTAAGACTTGAAAGTACTTAAACTAACAAGCTTCTAAATTCACTTAAGGTGTTCTAACTTAACTTAGTGTTTCTTAATATTTTCTTAGATTATCCAATACTTTTCTAAGCTTATTTCAAGTCTAAATCTATTGTCAAACATGTATCGAATGCATGCCTAGAAGCATCCTGGGTGATTTAGGCCTAAAGAATGTTGAAGTGTGTCAAAGATGTACGTTGAAGTGCCCTAAATATTCCACATCAATTTCATATACTATGTATTGAAAAATATCATGTTTTGATATTTACGGTTAGGAAATAGGAAGAAATGAAACGAAAAACTGAGTTAGGAGAGGAATTAGCATGAAATGGTTAGGAAGAAAGTGAGCAGCCTTCATTAATTTAAACATATCTTTTTATATACTTAGAATTTGGATGTGAGACTGTAGCCGACTCCATTTGATGGGACTTAAGGCTTGGCTTGGTTTGGTTAGGTTAGAATTTGAATGTGAGACCATCACCATTGGAAACTAGACTTCCGGGGTTTGAATTTAGACTCAATAATCACTTAAAATCAAGTCTGAATGAATGAGATATGCTCATTTGAAATTGCAAGATATAATGAAAGTGGGCTGAAACGGGGGTTGGCTGCACTGCGGTGGCGTGGCCACTCAAGCGATGGCTCAGGGAGGGGGAGATTGGGTTCTGCACCCTCGTGCACCCAATAGTGGCCGCTCGAGTTCCCGATGAGCAGAATTCGAGTCTAGTGCGTGTTCTTGGTGTTCCAACTCCATTTTCTTCATTCTAAAGCCTCAAAACTTGATGTTTGATGTACCAAAACATAAATAAATGATGTATGATTCTTGAAACTCATTTTAATGCATGATTTCAAGACTAATCCAACCAAAAACTTGTTTTAATTCAAGAACTTCTCAACTTAGTTTCTTTTCAAATCCTTTTTCATTTCCTTCATTTCAATCCTTCAAATCATGATATCTAATATTTCAGAACATGAATTTATGATACAAGACCCATGAAAATTCATTTGTATGCAATAATTTCAAAGCTTGACCAACTAAAAACAAGATTCAACCCATGAATTCATCAACCTAGTTTCTTTTCATATCTTCTACATTTTTCTTCATTTTTATCTTCCCAAATCTTAGCCTAAATGATTTTCTAGCTAGATTAAGGTGACAATACTAGATGTAGGGTTGAATTCCTTACCTTTTAGTGAATTTTCCTTGATTTTCCAAGCTTAGGTTTTGTTGTTCTTTGATCTTCTCCCTTTTTCCTCCTTTTCTCTCAAGAACTCAAGGTCCCTCTCAATTCTTCTCCATATTTCTCAATTCTTCTCTTTTGTTTTTCTTTTATTTGATGTAGAATGATTAATTAGCTTAAGTATTTCACTAATTACTTCATTAGTTTAATTAACCGAGCTTACTTCTAATTAACCACACTTAGCCCTTAATCTTCATTAGCCTAATTAATCCTACTTAGGCTTTAGTTAATCCTACTTAACCTGTGCTAATCCTGCTTAATTTCTAACAAGGTACTCATTAAACTAAGATCATTAAGCTCCTTCACTTAGAGTTTCCTGAATTATCTAAATGTTCAATACTCAAGTTTGAGATGAATTCCCTAACTCTTTCAATATTTACTAAATCTCTTCTTCTAGGCTCCTTAGGTTCTCTATCAAACACATACATTGCTAAGTTTTCTAGTTAATATATTCATCTCCCAAGTTGTTATCCGAACAATTCATATTTTTATTTCCAAAACATTGTAAGGTAATTAAATCAGGGTATCCTGTGATATGAAATAGTCAATGGGATAATTATTTTAACCTAAGATATTGAAAGATGGATGATGATATAATTATAGTACATGGCATTCTTTGGGGTGTCACAATGTGTCTCTTTGGACGCTCGATACAAACTATATTGTGCTCTCGTATGTATAATGACATGATACACACATGTGCAATACTTGATATGATGCAACACTCTCACACATGTATATTTCAGTGTTTCCAAAAGCTGCAATTGCTTTTCGGCACTATGTAGACGGGCATGTTAATTGTGCTGTGACATCAAGGTTTAAGATCATCAACCAAATGAAATACAGTTTCTTTCCAAATAACCTTTTGGATGAAGCCCACAACAGTTGGAGGAATGATGCTATATATATATGGACTAACTCCTTCCTCCCTGCCTGCAGGATTGTTTTCAGTGCACATACATATAAATTTTGTGATCGCACTCACTCAGATGGAACCCGTGAGATAACTGTTCCAGCCATGACATGGGATGCAAGGAGTGAGCCTGGTTTTGTTGTTGCCTCGTTCAAAAGGAATGGAGGAGTTGTAATAGTCAGCCATTGTTCTCTTGCCAGGGAATCAAATGTACTGATTGCTTATATTTCTATTGTAATTCTGTTTATATCAACTATGCTTGTAGCAAAATCATCACATCTAACATCTTCAGGAAGTTGATAATTAAAACTTACCCCACACCATCTGAGTTGTGTATTACTTTTATATAATTTTCAACATCTGAGTTGTGTATTACTTTTATATAATTTTCTTTCCTTGTGTTGAGGATGAAGCTTACTGTTTCTGCTCTGTTTGGTTCACGTATTAAAAAGGAAAATAAAAAGAAAAAGGAGAGTAGGAATTGTTTCTTGTTTAGAATGTAGGAGGAGCTTTGTCATTCAGTGTAGCCATCTTTTATATGAATTCTGGCTTAACTTATAACAACAGTTAAGCTACAACATTCACTATAGTTCATACACTCACAAATTTGGCTTTGTTTTTAAAGATGCAAAACCTTGGTATCAAACTTCAACAGAAAAGGGATACTTCTCATCCCCAACAAGCAGGTATCGCAGCCCTTTTTCAATCACCATCAACCCCTCTTCATTAGCTCTGCTAAGGTGCTCACAAGGGTTCAGCACAAATTCGACCTCGGCTCTCTCTCCTGCCTTCAAGCTCACGCTATGGAATCCGACCAACTGCTTCACGGGACTCCCATTTCTTGGCTTGGCGTGCCTTACGAATAGAAGTACCGGGTGCTTACCATTCATCTCACCGTGATTTTTAACTCCAACAACAGCAGAAAAATTTGCCTTCTTGCAGGTTTCTCCACCTATGTCTGAAACTGACAGGTACCGAACTGAATCTGAGTCTTCAATTGCCTTGGTAGTCAATAATCTATTTAAGCTGAGCTTGTTCTGGGTAACAGACATGAACTCATATGAATATTTAGAGTAGCTAAGACCATAGCCAAACTCAAAAACTTTTCTGCCATTGTAGAATCTGTAAGTGCGCCCTGGGTAGCCGGTTGATGGCTCTGGTCGCATCCTCATGTCAGTCATCGGTACTTTGACAAAATCTTTCGGATACCAAGTTATGGGTAATTTCCCTCCTGCATGACAAACATGAAAAGTACCATTTTAACTTCTTTTTTGTGAGTTGAAAGCAATGTACAAATGAACACTCTTGTTTGGGAACAAGTTATTTTAGTAATTTTTTGACCTTTTACGAAAAAATATGTAGAAAAGTAAATAGAGTGATGTGATAACTTATAGTGATTTTTTGGCTAAAATGTATAGTTGACAAACGAGGCCAAAGTGTGTATTTTAGAAGGATTGTGAAGAAACTTGACCTGGGTTGTGGTCACCAAAGATGATCTCTGCGAGAGCAATCCCTCCCGCTTCTCCCGGATAACCAGCCCACAAGATGCTTCCAATTTTCGGCTCATCTTTGGCAAAAGAAACATCGACTGGACCTCCACAAAGTAACACCAGAACCACGGGCTTCTTAGCAGCATTGGCAACGCTTGTGATGAGACTCTGTTGATACCCTGGGAGCAACAAGTCCTGCCGATCAAACTGCTCCCTCTCCTGAGTTTGATCCAATCCCATGACCAACACCACATGATCAGCTTCTTTAGCGATCTCCACTGCTTTGTCAGTGGCCACAGAAGTACAGTTGACTGCATTACAACCCGGGTGATACATTGCCTTTTTAACATACCCTTGCAGTGCTTGGAGAGGTGAAATGGATTTGCAGGGTGGGCCTTCGTAGTTTCCAAGCAGTGTTGCTGTGGTGTCAGCATTGGGGCCGATCACGGCAAGGGACGCGGTTTTTGACTTTGAGAGAGGAAGGAGGCTGCCAGAGTTTTTTAGGAGGACGATGCCATTCCGGGCGGATTCAAGGGCTAGGTTGAGGTGGTCTTGGGTGCAGACCTGGTTGGGACCAATGTTGCCATAAGGGAGGTTGGTTGGGTTGCCATTGAACAGTCCTAACCTCATTCTAACAGAGAAGAGGTTGTGAAGGGCTCTGTCTATCTCAGATATGGCTAGTTTTTTCTTTTCAACTGCTGATTTGGTGTAGTTCTTCAAGTAGGAACCACAATTCACGTCCATGCCTGTGGAAAAAAAATCAAAGGGGTTTCAAGTTGGAAAAAGATTTGGACCCCCTTTTGGGGGTCACCCCCACGACCCCCCTTTTACTTTCGATTGGTCAATTATTTTATTTATTTATTTATTTATTTTCCCCTCCCCAATCACCAACCTCCACGTGTGTGTGGGGTGGTGGGGATGGAAGTTTGAGGAGGTCTCAATCATATTCCTTTCAAGTTTGGTAATATTCAGGAATATTCATGTGTTAGAATTGAAAATACTTTCACATCTGAAACGTCAACCCAAAATTTACCCTCAATCAATTGGACACACTTGCATATTAATTGTTGGTTTGTTAGAAAGAAAAAATATATATTCCCACAATAATAGTTAGTATATTAATAATTAGATTATAACACATAAATCAACATCTCTCTATAGATTTGAACCTCAAATCTCATTCACATTGACACGTAAATGCCTTCTCAATAACCACTTGAGCAACTGTTCAAAGTCAATTGTTGATTTGTTAAAAATTAACCGAGACTCAATTCATTGCCATATTAGTGAATAAATTTTAAAATGATATTTTATGAATGGGACATTTACATATAAGTCATAATTTATAAACTTATACTCTATTAAATTTTAACTAAGATTTTTTAGACCTTCAAGTTTCATTAAATTTTTAATAGTCGGGAATTGCTCTTCAAATAATGATTGTTCATCATTTATGATTTGACATTTATTTTGATTTTCAAAACTTTAAAATATCAACTTTCAAATTGACAAAAACTAAAACAAAATTATGTACATTTTTTTTTTTTTGAAAAAATTGAATTATTTTTTTGTACAAGACTGAAAAGTTTGTGTCTATAAAGGAACATGACGATGGAACATTGATGTGTAAAATTGAGAAGAAAAAAAAATCATAACCCAAGTTTTTATTAAATTTGTTTGTAAAATAATGAATGATTTATTTTTAAAATTATATTTATTGTCTATTTTTTATATGTAATAATTATTACATTATATAATTATAATTATCTAATCAATTTAATTATTGTCATAAATAATTGACGTATGAACAAAAAAAATCAATAATCAAAATAGATCACATTGGTGGTGTTTGTTTTGAGGGATTGAGGCATGTGATTGGACTAATAATCCCTCCGGACTAATAGTCCATTGTTTGGTTCAAAATTGTTGCTCTGGACTATTAGTCCCAAATATGTTGGACTATTGTGTCCCATGGGGGGTGGGACACAAATGGAGGGATAAGGGAGATATGAGATTAGGTAGTGAAATGACCATCATAGGATTCAATAAATAGTCAAACATAGGATACAAATCTAACCAAATAGTCCGAAGACAATATATCTTAAGACTAACAATCCGATGGATTCTAATCTCTCTTTATTTAGTCCGTCCAAACAAATACACCTATAGTGTAATTATTAGGTTCTATAATAGGTCCACAAAACACAATAGTATCCAATCCACTTTATAAATTAGAGAGAAATCCTGAATTTGATAATATTTTACTCTCATTTTAGTAAATTAAACGCTGCATCTAATAATATTTCTTACATCACACAATTTATTTCTCTTTAAAATATGGTGTTGGCAGACATTAACAATCAAAATGTAAATTGATCCAAATCATAGCAAGATAAAAAAAATTAACAATGAAAAGAGGAGAAGATAATATATATATATATTTTTTTTGGGGGGGGGGGGGGGGGGGGGGGGTGTGTGTGTTGTGGTGGTGTTGTTCAAAGGAAGAGAAAAAACAAACTAGAGCCTAGGGAAGGCAAAGCTTTTTCTTCTTTTTTTTAAAATTATTTTTTATTTAGATGTGAGATGTGCTCTGAGCACATGCATGGACTAGGAGAAGAGTACCATTTCGAGGCCCACTAGGATCCAGCAGCGAGCCCAATTATTTTGTTTTATTTAGCAGTGGGGGGCCTAGCTATCACAAGTTTCACCAGCCTCTGTTTGCTCATTTTATTTTCTAAGAGTTTATTTTAAACTTTATTTTAGTTCAAGCTATTTCATTATCTCGAACTTAATAGCTCATTTTATGATATCTAAATGTTTCATCATAAACTAAAGTAATTTAACACTCCTAACCAAATCGGATTAAAACTATAAATTTCAGCCTCCCTATGTATACATACTCACCTAATGATGCTGTATTTGGTTGAAAAATTTTAAAAATAAAAGAAAAACAAATAGGTAAAATATATATAAAATATATTTATATTGCACTTAATTTCACACTCTTTTTTCTTTTCTCTTTCTAAATTCCTTTTAAATCCCCTAACTAAATACAACGTGAGAATGAAAGGTTTTAAACCATATAGTAGGGCTGGGCTTCAAAAATAATCTTTACATATTTTTTTGAAAATAGGAGTAGGATAAAATTAATTAATTATAATTATAATATCAATATAATTTTTTTTTTACATGAATAGTTTATACAAAAAAATAAATAAATTAAGGAATTGAATCCTAATGTAGAGTCCACTTAGATTAGACGGTATTTCACAAAGTTTTCGGGTGTTATGTGGCATCACTCTATTTAGTTGTCAATTTAGAATTTTTCTATAAATAATGAGAGAGAAATTTATATATATATATAGAGAGAGAGAGAGAGAGGATACCAGCTTTAAGAACATCGACGATAGCATCTTCTGGTGACTTAGCATAACCTTGATTATCATGCATGATGGAGACAGCATCACAGTCAGAAGTGATGTAGCTGATCAATTGGATCAAAATGAATAAACAAAAAAATAATTTTTTTAATATCAATTTGAAATTACAGAAATGAACTTGAAAGTCAGAGAATTGGGATTAGTTTGGTTTGCTAACCCTTGGAAACCCCACTGTCGGCGGGCAGTGTTGGAGAGGAGATCATAATCGGCACAGTTAGGGATGCCATTGACACGGTTATAAGCACACATTATCCCACTGGCTTTCCCTTCTTCCACACAACTCTTGAATGGTGGCTGGTATGTGTCTGCCAAGTCTTGCTTACTCACCTACAACACCCCCACACACACAGAGGAAACACCGATTAGAATACATATGAAAGAACAAAATTATTTAAAGTTAAGTCCGATTAAGCAAGATATTACAAAAATTTGTCTATTTATGTATATTTTGTATCTTATTTTGAGTTCGATTTTTGTGTCCATAACAAAATTATCTTACGATTATCAACCACATAAGGGAAAATTATTTAATATTTTTGGAGTAGCACATGTCTGTATTTTTTAACCGACTATCATTCAATATATCTTTTCATATTCCCTAATCACTCAATACAATATCCCACATGTCCACCTTCTCTATCAATTATAATATTATGAAATATCAAGTATCCATATTCTAAAATTACTGAATAATTATGTGAATTAGCCAGAGGAACAGAAACAGAGAGAGTGAGCACAGAATAATGTAAGTACTAGAGCACGGTTAAATTACTTGGCAAAGAAAAGAATACACGTACACAAGAGAATCTCATTTACCTACCACCAAAGCAGGAAATCAAATTAGATATAGAACCCAATGCCATTAACTGTAAATGTAGCTTAAAATTTAAACTTCTTGACCATTTAAACAAATAGTTTTGTTGGAAAAAAACGAAAGGAACAATTAACAAAAGCCACATAAGCAGAAACAAAAACTACATACCCAGGGCAACTTAACAAGCGCTTATAAATGAAACCAAAGAAATAAAGTAAATAAATTTAATGTGTTATTTGCCAATCATTTATTTTGGTGAATATTTTTTTATAGTTTTTTCTAGAAAAAATTACAAATCAATGAAACAGTAGACAAACAGTTGCATCATAGATGAAATTTTTCGGCGTACAACTATGTAAAAGAATAGATTACACCATGTACACAGAAACTTACGCCACTATAAAAATAAAAATATTTGGCACTGCATTACTGAGGATTCGTTTGGAATGTGGGTTAATTTTTTAATTTTATATTATTTTAGCCTGAGGTTAAAAAGTTTCGTTTGTGATAGACTTTTTGACTTTTTTAATTTTTGTGAAAGAAAAAAATAATAATTATGAATTAGATATAACATTTTGTCTTATTTAACTAAAATAACTTATTTTTTCCTATATGATTATTCAACGCTGCTACACACCCCCAGTGGAGGTCGACCTCCAGTGATGTGGCGCGCCCCCATTGGCCAGTTTTTTTTTTTTTTTTTTTTCTTTCTTTCCAATCCCGCAGTGCCATGTGGCACTAGGAGTTGCTGGGAGTGGGATTTACTGGGGGTCGGACACATTTTTGATGATTATTTTAACCCAAATACTCATCCCAAACAGGGGTGAGATGCAATTTTCCGCCCATAACAATAATTGATTTGATACAAATAATTGAAATACAGAACTCAATAAAAGGACATTGACGAATTTACCAATAAAGTTATTTTTAATTAAATATTCTAAAAATCATCAATATCAAGAGGAATTTTCAAACTACTTTTTGAATAAAAAACCAAACCAAAAGAAAGAAATATATATAAAAAAAGAGAGCACATTTTAAATAAAATAAAATAAAACAAAATATTAAAGGACTTTTCTTAAGTATGCAAGGCACATGGTATGCAACCTATTTACGCCTTTCTGTTTGCCTTTTGTTTTATGTTTACACCTTACACTTAGACTCTTTATGTTGGTTGCATATGGTGTGCAACTTTAAGGGTTGCACACCATAACAGGACCCAATATTAAACAGCCAAAATCACGAATATCAAAGAGGCAGCATATTCAAATTCAACCCACTTTTGAATTAAAAAAGGTATTTTGTTTGAAAGTGAAGAAATGGCAGTGGGGTACTTACAATGGCATTGAAGACAAAACGATTGGTGCCATTCCAGTTATCCAAATCATAAGCAGTGAAATGCTTGCAACAAGCGGAGGCTTGAAGGTGTCCATCCTTGAGCTCTCCACCTTCAAAACTGTCTCCTTGTATTCCTCTCACATACGAAACCGCATATCTCCCTGCAACCAATGGGTCCTCCCCAGGTGTCTCTTGCCCTCTCCCCCACCTTGGATCCCTAAACACATTTATATTCGGTGCCCAAAATGTCATCCCTGTCGCTTGCCCTTCATTGTACACCGCTCTCGCCTCCTTTCCTATGGCCTACATTATTTGACAAACGAATCATCCATATCTCATTGCTTTTTTTACTTTATTTTATTTTTATTTTTTACTGTTATTCTCACCTCACTTTACTTTGAATACTCCTTTTTTATTTATTTTTTTTTTTTTACATAATAGAAAGAGAATAAAGTAAAGTGAGAATAGTAATTATATATAATAAAGATAAAGATAAAGATAAAGAAAAGAGTATATTTAGGCCAAGTTTGGGAAGTTTAGAATAAGTGCACTTTTTGACTTTTCTTGTATTATGTGTAGAAAAAGTAGAGAGGAGATATTGATTGATGTGACCCAAAAAAGATAAAAAGATGAAATAAGTGCACTTATATTGGGTATCCAAACAAGGCCTTAAACAAAAATGAAGATTAAAATGTGAATCTATTATATTTTGTTAATCAAATTTGTTTTTGATTTGAGACCTGACCAATTCGATACCAGAGTTGGGTATCGAAGGTGGCGCCGGTGAGGATGACTTGAGGGAAGCTGGTGGCGCCGGGGATAGAGCCGCTGAATCGGATGCCGCTAAACCCGACTACGCCATGTAATGCCTCCGACCACCACTCGTATGCGGGAATGCCGAGTCGGTCGATGGCCGGAGCAGAGTTGACAAGTTGGGAGACTTTCTCGTCGAGGGTGAGACGAGATACCAGGTCTCGGGCTCGTTGGAGGATGGGTCGGGTGGTTTCGCAGAACGGGTATGATTTGGTAGATGGGTTGGTTGAGTCGCACGAGAATGGAGGAGGCTGAGTCGACTCAGCACAGAATACTAGGAGGAGGAGGAGGAGAGTTGGGAGGCTGTGGAGCTTCATTGTTGTTTGGTAGTGTGGTTGAACTGGTTGTAGAAGACAGCTACTTGTTTATATATAGATGTTGCTTTGTTAGTAAAGTAACATAGTTTAGGGTTGGTTAATCGCAATCCAGGGACACTTTAGTTTGTTTTTACCCAAAAAAACTGGTGTAGAGATACTTTTATGTGAATGTCAAGAAAATTAGAAGTGTCACATGGTTGCTTCGAAGTTTTGGTAGCAAAAATTGCTTACATTTTGGTTAACATGAAGATGTCCAATTCGTTTTTGAGATTTGGGTGAAAAACGTTTTAAAATTGAGTAAAATTTTTGAAATTTATGAAAAACAAGATGAGATTCTCTACAATTTTTTTTTAGAAACGCTTTTATTTTTAAGTAATGGTAGGAATATCAAAATTTATACTAAATATTTTACTAAAGGTCTCACATGGATAACTCATACATAAATTCTATATTTATGTGAGATATTTGGTAAAAATTTTAGAACCTCTAACATTTTTCTTATTTTTTAAAATTATAAATAATTTATTACACTTATTTTTATGCACAATGTATAATATTTTATTCCTCTGAAAATGCATTAAGAGTATATTAAAATAAGAAAATTGGAAAATATAAAAATTTAAAGACAACATTCGTTTAATCTGAAAGAGGGGCATCAAATCTTCTAGTCCTAAATCTATTTGTTTTTCTGTCTCAAAACATTTACATTTAACTAATCATGTTTTAAGATTATTTTAACACAGAAGTTTCATAATCCAAAATAATTATGAATGTTTTGAGACTAATAAAAAAAATTAGAGAGAAAATACATGACACTACGCACAAGGTCTTTGTCCTATTAATACACCGTGTAGGTGTAAAATTAAATGCTTCGATACCAAACCATAATCTTAAAGCAACCCTACTTTAAAATATGTCATCGTCCTCCAGTCACTGTTGTAGAAATAGAATGGAAATATGACATTCAAGTTTAATCCTTTCAATTCATTACTATGCAAACTTGGCCAAGTTTGGCATTCCAATATAAGTACACTTATTTCATCTTTTTATCTTTTTTAGGTTACATCAATCAACATCTCCTCTCTATTTTTTCTATACATAATACAAAAAAAAATCAAAAAATACACTTATTCTAAACTTCCTAAACTGCCTTAAAATTGTACCGACATGAGCGTTCAACAGTCACAATTTTCATATACAATATAATTTATTTTATTTTTATAATTTTAAATTGAAGGAGAACATTAAAAATTACGTAAAAAGTACACCTTGTGGATTATGGACAATCAAAAGTCTAATCAGTTTAAAAGTAACATGTGACATTATTAGTCTAACATGTATTAAATGCAAGTTTAGGTCCAAGATTGCAAATCTATATGGTATGATTGCTATCTATAGGTATTACCTCAAAATGGAAATGGGGTTAACCGTGCGTCTTTTGTTTGATTATTTTATTTAAATTATTTTTGACAAAATAAAATTAATTCAATAATCACAACTCAAGTTTTTATTAAATTTGTTTGTAAAATAATGAATGATTTATTTTTAAAATTATATTTATTGTCTATTTTTTATATACAATGATTATTAAATTATGTAATTATAATTATCTAATCTATTTAATTATTTTCATAAATAATTGATGTATGAATAAAAAAAATCAATAATCAAAATAGATTACATAGGAATATTTTGAGAAGATAGATAAAAATTAATTTTTTAATTTTTTTAAAAACATATATAAAAATATATAAGAAATAATATGTCTCAAAATAAATTAAAAATAAAAAATAACTTTCTAGAAAAGCCAAAGTGGATTATTGGGTTTTATAATAGGCCCACAAAACTCAATCTCATACAAAACTTTATAAATTAGAGAGAAAACTTAAACTAATAATGAGCACTGCTTTTTTAACCTGCCCATTTTATTGCGGACTAATAGGCTCACTTTATCATAATTTTTAAAAAAAAAAAAAAAATTAGTTTGAGAAAAGTTAAAAAAAGTTCAAAATTAACATTTTAACAGTTTTAAAATATATTAATTTTTTAAAATTTTTAAAAAGTCAAAAAAAAAAAAAAAAAAAAAACTGAAAAAACGCGAAAAAGCTACCTATCTATCTGCCTCTAGATGATTTTTCCAACCTTATTCAATGTGAATAAAAAATTAATTTGTATTTTTATTATAAATGTCTTAATTAAAAAAAATGCTGTCACCAGGGTTTATGTAGGAGTATTAGATTTTCCACAAAGATGTTATTAGATACCGAGTCAACTCAATAGCAGTGACTCACCTGACCAATGCGAAACCAAAGATTGTTATCAAAGGTAGAGGCAGTGAGAATGATTTGAGGGAAGCTGGTGGCGGAACGGATGGTACCCACAAACCTGACCCCCTTTCCGTGCCTGGAAACGCCGTGCAACGCCTCCGACCACCACTGGTAGGCGGGGATGCCGAGTCGGGGAATCGCCGAGGCCGTGTCAACGAGTTGGGAGACCTTCTCGTCAAGGGTGAGTCGAGACACCAGGTCTTGGGCTCGTTGGGCTATGGGCAGAGCGGTTTTGCAGAATGGGTAGGTTTTGGTTGATGGGTTTGATGAGTCACAAGTAAATGGAGGCTGAGTCGACTCAGGGGCATAGACTAGGCAGGCACTGCCGCATAAAAGATTGATAGTGAGAGGGAGGGTGTGGTAGGGTCTCATGATGTCGGTGAAAGAAAGTGAAAAATGGAAGGACTTTTCTTAAGTGTGTAATTGCACACCATGTGTCACTTATACAAAAAGTGTAAGTGTAAAGTGTAAGTATAAGTATAAGGTGTAAGTGTAAGGTGTAAGTGGGTTGCATATGGTGTGCAACTTCAAAAAAGGTTACATATGGTGTGCAACTTCAAAAAAGGTGTAAGTGTAAGGTTTAATTTTTCACAAAAGGTGTAAGTGTAAGGTGTAAGGTGTAAGTTGCACACCATAATCAAACCCAAAATGGAATTGTATATGGGTGTGTAAAAATAGGATAAAGTGTAGGCCTAAAAGACAAATGTTGAATTGCAGTTTGGCAGTGATGTGGTGATGGGCAGAAGTTATTGGTTGGTATTGAACCGCAAGTGTGTCCCAATAGTGGTAAGAGAAGTAGGATCAATAAATATGCGTTAGATTGTTGAAAATATAAAAAGATATAATAAATTATAATTAGTAAGAGATATATTACGTGACGTATCTACATCAAGTAATAATTTTTCAGTGACCAAGAAGGGTTGATTGTTCTCTGTAATTGGCAAAGCTGAGTTTATCGTCTTGTTTAATTAGAGGTTATTTGATTAAAATAGTCAATAAAAATAAATTAAGTTAAAATAATTAATAAGATAAAATGTCATATTTAATTTATAATTATTTTTACTGTGTTTGGAAGGATTTTGGAATCATAGTTCTCCCCTTATATTCTAATATGATGTTTGGTTTGAGTTTTAGAAAATTAATTCTGCCCCTCTTTTTGAAAACTCGTTTTAGGCGGGCTTTTAAATTTTGAAATTTGGCTTATTGGTAGTCCCCAGACGTCTGACCGGTCACTTGATCGGTTGATCAACCGGTTAACCTAAATAGTGTGAATTATTTATTTATTTATTTTTGGCACTAGTTTTTTTTAAAAAAATATTTTTAATAAAACAATATTTTTGAAATTTTTTAAAATTTTTTATGCGCTTTTAATAGATTTTTGAGTTGTGTGTTTGGTTATGAGTTGTAAATTCTTATATCAAATATCATATGTCACATTAAAAATTTCACACTCAATTCAAAACTCATTCACCAAACAAATTTTCTACACTCAAATCATAATTTTAAAATTCATAAATTTAAAATACAACTCCTATTTTCAAATCATACTTAGAAAACTCTACCAAACGCTACCTTTATTTTTTCTCTCACAATTGTTAAATCAACTATAAAAAAAACAATTATCATCTTAAACATAATATTTTTAACCAAGCTAAAATGACTAAATAACTAGGGCTCGTTGGGCAAGTGGTTTTTTTAGTTAAAAAATTAAAAAGTCACTAAAAAAATCAAAAAATCAGTAATTCATACAAAAAAGTCAAAGATTTCTTTTTCTCTTTATTTTTTACAAATCTTTTCGTAAAAAATCAAAAAATCATCCTAAACATATTAATTTTTTTTACAACATATTTTAGCTACAAAATTAAAAAATTACTAAAAAAAACCTGTTCTCAAACCAAGTTTAAATAACCAACTAAAACAACTTATTTCCAAACGGGCCATGTTCATGTGTCAGGGATGGGATTGAAATGGAGCAGATTTTTCTGGCAGGATCCTATCCCCACTTCCATCACGAGCAAGGATCCCCTCTTTGATTCCCTACTTGATGGCCATTGGATCCACTTTTGGACCAAATTTCAATGATCCGAATCGTTCATATTTTAGAATTTGTCACGCATATCATACCTGTAAAAAATCAAATTGATTGAATATCGGAAGAACTAAAAACCGTTTATTAAAAAAATTTAATAAACAGTTTTATTGTTTAATAAAACTTTTAGTTCACGTAGTTTTTGATATCCGATCGATTTGATTTTTTACAGGTATGATATACATG
Source organism: Camellia granthamiana (assembly GCA_036172215.1). Classification (NCBI taxonomy): domain Eukaryota; kingdom Viridiplantae; phylum Streptophyta; class Magnoliopsida; order Ericales; family Theaceae; genus Camellia; species Camellia granthamiana. The sequence goes on from CM069905.1 coordinate 126,971,681, forward strand.
ACAAATTCTAAAATTTGAACAGTTCGAATTATCAAAATTAGGCTCAAAAGTAGACCCAATAATCCATCAAGTAGGAAATCAAGAAGGAAAATCAAGAAGGAGATCTTTGCTCCTTCCATCTCACCTAGAGTGTGTTTGGAGAGTGGTTAGCATAGATTTTGATTCTCTCCCTTTCAATATATATGTAATGAAAATTTTTCATTACATATCTAAGAATAATATTAGAGATTATGAAAAAATATCATAAAATATATTATGAAAAATTTTCATCTTTTAATTAGATCATGGTATTTTGTTGTATTTGTAATCCAAATGTAAAGAATTTTTCATAATAATTTTTTTTTTAATGATTCCTAACATTACTCTCTAATAGCTATAAAATAGAAATATAAATTTATAATTATTTTAAATCAAAAAAATAAAAATCATTGTACTTATCATCGGATATTGCAATGAAATCTCTTCATTACAAATATGTAATGGAAAGGATCACAATTCGATTAGTATAATCAAATTCTCAAAAAAATATTATTAAAAATTTATTTTTTCTCTGTTTTTTGTATACGTGTTTTTCATAAAAAATTAAAATATCAATTAAAATAATTCCCAAACGACCTCTCATTTCCAATCCAAATTTATTTAAGAAAATTTATCCATAAATCTTATATGGGAAATGTTGATCCATTTAGTCCTAAGAGTTTTCTTATGAACTAATTATTCTTTTTTGTTTTGAAAAGTTATATTTATTTGATTTAGTACCATTTGAGTTTAAGTGAATGCCCTTTTGTGATTAATTTTTCTAATTTTCCAATTCGTTTTTGGGATGAGAATGAAAAGTTGAGATATGGAAAATTCTTTTTGGGAGGATTGATGGCTAAAGTGTTAGTTGTCAAGCATGAAAATCTACATTTCTGTTAGTGTGATTTTCCGGTGTTATATTGGAGTGTTATATTTGAAAAAATACAATAAATTTTTTTTGTATATTATATTGATTAAAGTGTTATATTTAAAATATATATATATATGAGAGGGGGATTCATAATTTGGTTTTGGGCCGTGGTAGAGGCCGAGCTGTAAGAGGTTCGAGCGTGTTTGGGCCGAGCTAACCTGGGCTGATCCAGGATTGGTTTGCTCGGTTGAGGTCCAAGACCCATTCAGCCGAGATGATTGTCTGCCAGCCCGGGCTTTGTTATTTGCACATTTAGCTCAGCGAGTAAGGTCTTCCGCGGACCGCCCTAACCTGTCTGGAGCTTAGTCGTACCGAAGTGCTACTGAGCTCGGTGAATGTCACTGTTGGACACGTTAAGTAGCACAGTCGTAGGAGGCCGGGGTGGTGCTGTCGGGCTACTCGTTCCCGCCAATGCTGTTTGGCGGTTTGATTAGGTGGTGTTTAGCTGAATTTGCGCTGACACGTGGGGAAATGGGATGAGAGAGTAAGTCCACGCATTAGATGGCGAATGGATGCAGAGGCAAGCGCAGAAGGTATATAAGCATGACTGCGCCCCCCATACTAGGGGTAGAACATCAATTGGTGAGAGAAACTTTAGCACGGAGTCTACTTCTCTCTCTCTCTCTCTCTCTCTCTATTTGAGTATGTGCTAACTTGACCGTCGGAGGGGTTTTCCAACAACACACCGTTGGGTAACTCACCGCCGTTGTGTTCGCAGGTCGATCAGAGAAAGGCGCAGCTTGGACACGAGGAGTACGGGCGGTATCGAATATTTGATTTGGTACCATTTGAGTTTAAGTGAATGCCCTTTTGTGATTAATTTTTCTAATTTTCCAATTCGTTTTTGGGATGAGAATGAAAAGTTGAGATATGGAAGATTCTTTTTGGGGGATTGGTGGCTGAAGTGTTAGTTTTCGAGCATGAAAATCTACATTTCTGTTAGTGTGATTTTCCGATGTTACATTGGAGTGTTACATTTGAAAAAATATAATAAGAAATTTTTGTGTATTATATTGATTGAAGTGTTATATTTGAAATATATATATATATTAAAGAGTTTTTTTTTTTTTTTTTTTTATAATATTGCATCACGTTTGAAAAAAAAAAGTATATTAAGAAATTTTTTAATGTGTTACATTTAAGAACAGCACACTAAGGAGTCTTTGTGTGTTACATTGATTGAAGTGTCACGTTTCAGAAAAGTATACTAATTTTTTTTTTTAGAATATTACGTTGTTACGTTTGATAAAAGTACACTAAAGAGTTTTTTAGTGTGTTATATTGAAGTGTTATGTTTAAGAAAAATACACTAAGGAGTTTTAGTTTTTTAATATGTTGCATTGGAGAGTTAGGTTTGAAAAAAATACATTACGGAGTTTTTTTGTGGGTTACATTAATTAGAGTGTTACGTTTGAGAAAAGTACACTAATGAGTTTTTTTGACATATTAGATTGTTACATTTGATAAAAGTACACTAACAAGTTTTTTAGTATGTTATACTGGAGTGTTACGTTTCTGCAGGGCCGGCCCTGAGTTCGTCGGGGCCTAAGGCGAACTTCGGAAATGGGGGCCCTTTTATATTGAAAAAAAAATTCATGAATAAAATGATAAATTACAACTTTTTTATTTGTTTGTAGCCATAACAAAATTTACTTACACATATAATCATTAAAATTATAAATAAAACAATTTAATAAAACAAAATTAGAACAAAAAAATTAGAAAAAAATTATTCAATTAAAATTGATAAAGACCTAGGTAAAAAAATTTGAGCAAAATTATTTATTCCACTAAAATCTAATAGATAAAGAAGGTAAAAATAAAAAATAAAAAAAATAGGGCCCATATATTGTATGTATTATTTTTCTTGAGCCCAAACACTTTTTTTTTTAATATATATTTTCATTTTAATAAATATAGACCAAATTACACTTATAAATAAATATGGAGTAAATCATACATTGACCCAAAAAAATATTTTGGGGCCCTTTAAATTGATCCTAAAACCAAAAAAAAAAAAAATTTGAACCTATAATATTTTACCAAATTTAGGGCCCTATGTTATATATGTTTATATGTTTTATCAAATTTAGGGCCCTATTGTTTTTATTTATTTATTTATATATTTTCATTTTAATAAATATGGGCCAAACACATTTATAAATAAATATGGGCTAGATTATACATGGGCCCAATAAAACATTTGGGGCCCTTTAAATTGATCTTAAAATCCAAAAAAAAAAAAGAAAAAGTTGAACCTATAATAATTTTTTAAATTTTGGGACCCTATTTTTGGGCCAAAATATGGGGCCTAAGGCACAAGCCTTATCTGTCTTAGGGCAGGGCCGGCCCTGCGTTTCTGAAGTGTTGCATTGGAGTGCTATGTTTGGAAAAGTATACTAAGTAATTTTTTTTGAAGTATTACGTTTAATAATTTTAACATTATGAGAAAATTTACATTTGTCCATCAAAACACATAACATATGTGCATTTATACTTGGCCCTTTATGTAATTCATACTAGAATGTGACTTTTGAGTCCATAAGAAAAAATGAAAGACTAAACAATTTATAAGATCACTATTTAAAATTTATTGGTACTTCATCCAATTCTTTACACACTATTAAATTGTGTCAATAAAATATAGATTTTAATTTATTTATTACTTGATAAAATTTAGGGCAAATTATAATATAAAAAAAAAACTCAAGGTTTGAGTCAGGTAACGAAATAAATTTTTTTTTTTTTTGTCAATTTAAATCTTATATTTTAAATTTGTTTTCAATTTAAACTATTTATTTATTTTTGTTAAGTAAAATTGATGAAAAATAAGTATTTTAGTCATTAAACTCATAAAAAATGTATTTTAGACATTTTATATATACTTATATTGAGTTTAATCACTAAAATATTTTTTCTGTCGGTTTTACTTAACGAAAATAAGCTAATGGTTTAAATTAAAAATAAATCAAAATATTATAGTTTAAATTGATAAAATTGAAAACTCAAGATCTATTTTGTTAAGGGCTTAAACTCTGAGTTTTTTATTTTATTTTATTATCTCTAAAATTTAAATAAAAAATGTAAATATTTTGATTTAAAAATATTATAAAAAAAAAGATAAATATATACAACAACCATGTATAATTTTTCATACAATTAAAAATATATATTCTCAAACAAATTAATTTTTTTACTTTATTGAAAAAGTGAAGAAATTGTTAAAAAAGTCAATTTCTAAACGACTACTTAAATAATAGAGTTCATAATTTTAAACAGAGTCAATACACTTTTTAAATATAAAATTTAGAATTTTAAATTAAATAAAATTTATATTTTGTTAACACACTTTAATAGTGTGCAAACAAATTTAATTTATTTTCATCTCTTTGCTGACTTTTGGTGTTGCAACGAGTTGGGGTTATTTCTGGTAGAATTGTTTAATTCATTATTTCCGTTTGGGAAGAGATTTTCCGGGTTTTTTTTGGCTATTTTAGCCACAAAAGACGAAATAGGCTATTTTAGTCACAAAAAACAAAACATCACATCCAACCCATAATCATTACACTCTTCTCTCACAAAAAAAGTCAAAAAAACCAAAAAACCAAAAAGCCCTTCCCCAAACCAAGCTTTTTAGCCTAGGCTAAAATAGCCAAAAAAGCCAAAAAGCCAACCCACTTTCCAAACGGAGGCTAAATAACTTAAATTAAACAAAGTTTGCTTTGATGCTATTACTCATGTTGTTGCTAGGCGTAAGGTTTATTTGATGCATATTTTCCTCGGCATTTTATTTTCCTTTCTAAAATCGTACCAAAATTCTTAATGCAAACATAATTTTGAAAAGACTGATGTATAGGTCATCATAAGTGAATTTATTATTCAATATTTTTTATGATAATTAATAACATTTTTTATTAAATACTATTAAAAAAACGTCACTAGTTGTTCATTTTCAGCGACAGCTTAAAAATTTTATTATAAAAAATGTCACTAATTAGTTTTAACGACAGTTTATAAAAACTGTTACAAAAAAAAAGTCACTACTTTTTAACTTTCAGTGACAGTTTAAAAACTTTATCATAGAAAAATATCATTAATTATAAATTTTAGCAACAATTTATAAATATTGTGACAAAAAAAGTCATTAATTATTTATTTTTAACGACATATGCAAAAATTATCACAATATTTCTTTACGATAATTTTATTAAGAATTTAATTATTAAAATCTATTGATAATTTAACTTAATCTTAAAGATCCAAACCCTTTTATCCCATTCTCCTTCAAAAAATTCAACTATTTATTAATGGAGTATACCTACTGTTTGGATCTTGAATTCAATAGGATAGCTCATTCGCCTTGTCAGGTTTGGGTTAGTCCGGTTAACTCAAACCAATCAATCTAAATTTAATTAATGCTAGTTCAAGTTTCATATTATCTAAATTAGGGGTAAGTAACGGATATATTGATCCGTCCAAACCAATCGAATCGAACTGATCCACTATATTTTGGACGGATGTGTGATGACGCGCGGACGGCTGCGAATTGATTTTTTCCAATCTGCTTAGGTTTGGACGAATGACGGATTTGCGATTCCTTTGGCCGCAATCGAATCACTAAACCGCAAGCACCCTTAGTAATTTGCAAGATTTTGTATTTTTAATTTATTTAGATATTTTATTTATATTTTTAATTGAAAAAAAGTTTAAATATTATGTTGGATATATTCTATTGAAAAAGAGTTTTCAACTTGAATATATTTTTTGAATTAAAAAAATATATATATTATTTATTTATATTTTTTGATTTTTAAAATTAACTCTAAAAATAATAAATAAAAAAGATTATATATGCTAGTTGGTTTTTGTTTTCAAAAATAGATATAGATATAACAATACAAATACATACAATCTCTACTATTACTCTGTTCATGATTTTAGTGGTTTGAATTATTTTTATATTTTAAGAACCACAGATTGTAATATTTTATATAGATGAGACATGCTGTGATTATAATATGTGGATGAGGCATGTAGTGATTGTAATATTCTAAAGTTTTAAACTTTCTTTCTTGGATGAGACATGCAGTGATTGTAATACTTTTTTAAGTCATTGACAGTAATATTTTTTTTTTTGAAGAAGTGTACAAGTTGAATTATGTTGAAAATTTATAAAATTTTAAATAGTTAAACCGATTTGCATCCATCTGCCAATCCACTCAATCTACATCCGCCGAATTTGCGAACGGATGCGGATTGATTTTCTCTAATCTATCAATTTGGCAAACGGATAGCGGATCGGAGGTTTCGTGGCAGCAACCGACTCGCACTCACCCCTAATCTAAACAGCCTAGATGGCATGACTCTCTTTTTTGAGAAGTTGGTTATTTTAATTTTAATTATTTAATAGGCTAAAATAATTGTACTTGGGAAGAATGTTAAATTTTTTTATAGTTGGATGTGATATTCGTAAGAGAAAAAATAAAATAATTATAAATTTAATGTGACATTTTATCTTATTAATTATTTTAACTTATTTTATTTTATTTTGTAAATTTTAACTAAAAAAAAGTCCAAATAAGTCGGATTTTTTGAATCTTCATATTCATAATAATGCCAAGAAAACCGTAACTTTTGAATTGGAGGGACGGGCCCAGAAATCCGGAAACGAATGAACGGGGATGATATTAACCATTGAATTTGGACCATCTCCTAGTCACACCTGATTATGACACTTCACCCTATACAGTTAGTGTGTTTGCTTGCCCACTCACTTTAATAATAATAATAATAATAATAATATGGGTCTGGATAATATACATAATCAAAAATGCCTCAGACCATGTTTGTGGCCCTCCCATTGGCTAAAAAAAAAAAACTGTTTTTTTTTTTTTTTTGATTATCAGCGAATCATGACCCGCCACGTCAGTGGGGTCTCCAGCATTTCCGTATACATAATTAATGGGTGAGTGTGGGTCTCAAAATTTAATATATTTTTGCTTGCCTTCTCTATTTTAATATATTTTTAATTGATAATATATTTTAAAATATGAAAATCTCAAACCACAATTATATAATCTGTTTTTAATTTTTGACATTTTTTTTACATTGTTAGTTAATGAAAGATTTGTTCACAAAATTAAAAATATTTAAAAAAATTAGTAACAATAATATTAAGTAGTCCTAAAGGATTGTTTGAAGTGTCCTAAATAAGTGTATTTTTTGACTTTTTGGACTAAAAAGTAGAGAAAAAAAAAGATGGTTATTTGAAATAATTTTTTGTCTTTTTATGAAAAAAATGAGTATTAAAATATTGTATAAAATAACAAAATTATATTTTTACCCCTACATATATAAATATGTATTGACAGAGATGGTACATGAAGACAGTATAGTGGTAGCAAGAGATATAAGAAAAACTTGCTTACGGTGCTGTTTACACAGGACGGTGCTGTTCGGCCCACGGGTCCCGTTTTGATAATCAAAACTGTTAAATGTGTAGAACTCATTGAGTACTATATGATTGTAAAAAATCACGTTGATCGGATATCGATAGCTATTTGATCGGATTAGTTTTTTTGTCAACCGTTACTTTGTGCACTGTCTATTTTTTTTTTTATATAAAACTGATTTGATCATATAGTTATCGATATCCGATCAACGTGATTTTCTACAGGACAATAGTACTCGACGAGTTCTACACATTCAACGGTTCAGATTATCAAAAAAGGAGTTGTAATGGGCCCCTACGGGCTGGACAATACTGTGCTGTGTAATTTTTGTGTGTACCCTCTTTTCAAAATCACCATCACTTCAGACCACTGTGTCACGTTCAGCCATGATGTTGGCTTGTACCTTTTTTGGGATTTTATATATATATATATTTTGAATAGTGATTATTTTTTGGCTTTTGTAATAATTTTTTAATTTTTTTGACTTTTTTCAAACATCCCAAACCAGCCCTAAGTAATCACATGACATTGGAGTATTTGGTGCGGATTAAATAAGTTAATTATAGTTTTTTTTTTAATTTTAAAATATTTGTGTTTGGTGTAACTTTTTCTATAGTTTATTAAGTAGTAATAATTTATAAAAAATTTAATTATTTGAAAGTTGGAAAAAAAATAATTTTGACTTGTGCTTTTCTGACAAATGAGCAGTCACACAAAACTACTTGGAATCATTTTTTATCTCGTAAACTACCTAATCAAATAGCTTAATATTACCGGAATTATCCTACTGGTAAAATATTTTGTATACGACATTAAAAGAGCAAACGGTGAAAAATACACATGGTATGGTAATAATTACAGAAATAGAAAATCAAAAAGTTCAAAATACTTAGATAATATAATCCCATCTAAAAAAAAGATTAGATAATAACGAATCTAGTTTTTGTCACTGACCTGGCCAATGCTGTACCAAAGATGGGTATCAAAAGTAGCAGAGCTAAGGATGACTTGGGGGAAGCTGGTGGCGGAGCGAATGGTGCCATTGAATCTGATGCCCTGTGGCACCGCTCCTCCGCCAACCATCGCTACCCCATGTAGAGCTTCCGACCACCACTGGTACGCTGGGATGCCCAGCCGTGGTATCGCTGCTGCCGTGTTCACAAGTTGGGACACTTTCTCGTCCAGAGTCAGGCGAGATACGAGGTCCTCAGCTCTTTTGCTGATTGGCAATTCAATTTTGCAGAATGGGTAAGATTTGGTTGATGGGTTGGATGAGTGACATGCGAATGGAGGAGACTGAGTTGACTCGGTGCTAACTAGGAACAGACTCATGATTATGCACATGAGATTGATGAGAGATCTGGCATGGTTGTCGGTTCCCATTATTGTGATACTAGTATTGTTCAATTAGAGACCATGGACTCGAGTAGAGTGGAGAGTGGTATATATTTATATAATGATAATGATTGTTCTAAGGCCACAAAGGCTACTCGGTTGTTGCAACTTTTTGATTATTCCACGTGATTGTTGAATGACAAAATCATCCCTCTGACCTAATATTGATAAGGAAGAGGTTTTCTCCTCTCCACAAGCAGACTGGTAGGTACTGTTATCCATTGGTGGGCCTTGATCAGGACTTATTGGGTATATTATTTCTATAAAAAATCACTTTGAATAGATATTAATAGACACTTGATCATATCATATTTATGTCAAAAAATTATTTTTTAAAATCATAATTATTGTTGACACAAATGTGATATAATTAGGTAATTATTGATATTCAATCAATGTAATTTTTTATAAAAATAATATACTCAACGAATTTTACATATCGAATAGTTTGAATCGTTAAGATCGGCCCAAACAAAGCCCACCATGGGCCAATTGCACCCTTCAATCCGAAAAGCCTCTCCTATTGATATATTTGAGGCCTATTTTAATAACATGAAGTTTTAGTTAAATGTCACTGTAAAAAATCAATTCTTCTTTCTATTTTATACATGATTTTTCATTGAAAGTAAAAAAAAAATACACACAAATTTAAAAAATAAATAAATAAATTCTAAAATAACCCTAAATAAAAATCCAACACACAAGTGGTCAGTAATCATTTGATAAGTTTTTGATTCGCCTGGATTGGGCCTATCATGCTTACAGTAAAAGTAGACAATGGGCTAGATCTAATATTTACTTGGTAAGTAATCATTCGACAAGTTTTTTCATTCGGCTAGATTTGCCCTATCATGCTTATATTGGACAATGGACTAGATCTAATATTTTACTTAACTTTTTGGGCACTTTGGCCAAATTTTAATTTTTGAAATTTTTTAGGTTAATAGGCTCAAACTTAAATCATTTTAAGTTAAAATGACATTAATATGTTCAAAATGATATCTATCGGTTCAAAATTTATCTATTTATTTATGTGTCCAAATGTTATCTATTTATACACGTATTATTTATTTGTTCAACTATTTATCTAAATGTTACTTCTATGTACATATGTCGCATATCTATTCACATATATGTCCAATATCATCTATTTGTCTATCTTGATGACTTTTTTGGTACCGATGATTTTTCAATAACTTTTCAACATGTGTCCTTATTATCAAAAAAAAAAAAATTAAACGTTTGACCAAGTAACATGTCTCCATAGGTTTGGACTTTTTACTAACTCTATTTTTTTAAGCAAATTGTAACCATAATTCTTATAATTTATTTATTGTATTAATTTGGTCATTATATTTTAATTCCATCAATTTAACTCATAAATTTTTAACAATATATCAATTTAGTCTTATGTGCTTTTTAAAAATTAAATTAAACTTAAGGAATAAAATAGTTTGTTCACGCTCTTCAAAATAATTTATATTTAAATGAATCATTTTATTTTTTATTTGTATCTAATTTCTTAACCAATATATTTAACTAAAAAACAACTTGATATAATTAAAATTATGTGGAATAAATTAACAGAAGAAACAAGCTACATAAACCAAAAGAAACAAACCAAATACAAGCCTCAATGATTTTTTTTATTTTTTTTTTAATAAAAAAAAAATTGGCTGCTAACAAGGCCATTGATATTCCAAGTTCCAACATGATAAAACTCGTACATCTTTTTTAATCCACGATTCCATGGGTGGCATATGTATTATTGTTTTATTTATTTATTTATTTATTTATTTTATAATAATTAAATTAGGTAAATTACAAATACATCTTTTAAGATTTGTTTAAATATAGGTAAATTACACTCACCTCTCTTGAGGTTTCTGACAAATACAGGAACCTCCTCCGTAATTTGAATAATTACACAAACCTCCCTTATTTTAACTGACATTATCTGAATTCCCCTATTCCATCAAATTGAAACAAACGATATTACTTGCATATAGTAAATGACATTATTACCCTTCCTTTTGAACACAAAAATATGGTAATACCCTTGTCCCCTCTATTTACATTGTACAGTAATTAAATTATGAATTATTTTTTAGGATTTATTACTCTTATTATCCTTACTTTTTTAGATTTATTTTTTAAAAATATTAAAAAATGTATAAGAAAATTTTATTTTTTTATTTAAATATTTTTATTTTTTTTAATTTTCAATATTTTAGTTTATTTTTTAAATATTTTAATTTTTTTTAATTTTAATATTCTAAACTCAAAACACAGCTCTACACTCAAATTGTAACCAAACACATAACTCAAAACTCAATTCAAAAATTATTTTCAAAACCTCAGAACCAAACGCATAACTCGAAACTACACACTATTTTCAAAACTCTACACTCAAATCGTAATCAAATACATAACAAAAAAAATAAAATATTTAAAAAATATATTTATAAAATAAAATAAAAAATAATTTTTTTAATATTTAAAAATTTTAAAAAAATACTACACATAAATGTATGAAATATAGTGCACATTAAAATAAATAAATAAATATTTAAAATATATAATATTTACCCTAAAAAAATAAATCTAAAAAATTTCAAATACAATTCAAAACTCTTTTCAAAACTTATAACCAAATAAATTTTTTATTTTCAAAACTCATAACTCAAAATACGAATCTACACACAAATCACGATTCTAAAATAATTTTAAAAAATAAAATAAAAATAATTTTTTTTTTAATTTTTTCTTTTAAAATAGAGTTTTTGAAAAAAATTTAGTTTTAAGTTTTGAAAAAAATTTTAAATTGAGTTTTGAGTTATGTGTTTGGGTATGAGTTTTGGATATAATTTTGAATTGAGTTTTGAGTTGTAAATTTGGTTATCAGTTTTGAATAGATTTTTGCAATTTTTTAATTGGAATTGTGATTTTAAAATAGAACCAAACATGTTTCTTTGTTATTATTTGGCTAATTAATTGTTTATACTTCTAGTGTTAACTCACTATAAACTGAAATTTTGATTAGAGTAATACTATAAAATAAATAACTAAGAATAAATTTTAATAGTTGTACATAACCTACTTCTTGTTGTGTTTTTAAATAAAATTTTGCAATTGTTAAAAAAGAAAAAAGAAAAAAAAAGGGCACTATTTTAGACGTTTGGGTGGACGACCAGCCAACATTTGGTATTGGTATATATATAGATGGGTTGAGGACATTTCAAGGCATTATAGTGTTTAGCTTTAATGACATCAACAAGTTCTGTGAAGGGTGTAACCGGCAGTCAAAAATTAAGAAATTTTGACATTGTCAGGTAAAGTAGGGAGAGATTACTATAATTATTGAAACTACGGGGGATGTCCCTATATTTGTTAGAAACCTTTGGAGAGAGGTAAGTGTAATTTACCCTTAAAATATAGATTGTTTGATGTAGTTTGAAAAATTAAAAATACATCATTATCAGAATTTTTTATTTAATAAAATTAATTGAAAAAAATAATATTCCTAACTGTTGTCCTATAGAATGATAAAACTACTTGAATTATTAATTGAAATGAATTTCTAACGTAATTAAAAACTGTTAATTGACTTGATAATTTATTAATAAAATGAGTTATTTGTTATAAAATTAGAAATTTCAGGGGATATGATGTAATTTTCAAAATCGCAAGGAGCAAATCGTAGTTTAAATAAACTTTAGGAGGTGTATTTGTAATTTGCCCATTAAATTATTTGAATATGATTAATGGAAATATTTTAATTTTTTTCAATGAATAATTTACGCATAAAAATTTATAAAATGAATAATTCAAATTATTAAGACTTGAAATACGCTTTATAAACTCGGACAATATCCTCTAATTTAATATTTTGACTTATGGAGTGTTTAATAATATGATTTAACATTTAAAATTGAATGTATTAGTGATAATCAATTAAGTCTGTTTGATAATCATAATTGATATCACTTATAAATTTAAACATCTCTTAAAATATAGGCTAAATTTATGAAAATTTTAAATCATATGAAATTAATTAATTTTGACTGAATTTATAAATATTAAACATAACCATCAATATATACTATTATAAACTTATCACCATCACCACCACCACCACCACCATCGCTTTCGCACCACCACCACCACTTTCATCACCATTGCCGTTATTATTATAAGTACTGCTATCATTTTACTACCACTACTATTACTACTGCTACCATCACCACCATGTCGCCGTTGCCACCGCTGCCACTACTATCACTACCACTACAATTATCACCACCATCACAATATAAAAATTAAAATATGCAATTTAAAAATAATAAATTTTAAATTTGATCTTATACATATCAAATAACTTATCTTTAATTCAATACTTAAATTTGTATCAAATAAATTTTGAGTTAAAAAAATTCAACATTCAATTTTTTTTATTCAATTTAAAATTTTTAACTTTATTAAACACCAACTAAATGGAATTCTTAATCTTAAAAATATTTGGTAGATCTTTGGGAACCCCCCCCCCCCCCCCCCCCCCCCCCCCCCCCAAAAAAAATATCTATAATAATAACGGTCCTTTTTGGAAAAGGATTTTTTTTAGTTTATTAAAATAGTCAATAAAAATAAAAATAAATTAAAATAATTAATAAAAAAATATTACATTTAAATCATAATCTTTTTAATTTTTTTTTCATAACTATTAAATCAACTACAAAAAAAAAAAAAAAAAAAATCCACCAACTTTCCAAATACTATTTTTTCAACTAAAACTAACTAAAATAGTCAACTTCTCAAATGAGATCAACATAAAAACTATAATGATCCCGGTTTTCCCTCCATTGATTATTGTGTTCCGGACTTTGGTTCCGTAGAGTTGATGTTATGTATCTCTTGTTTCTGTCTTTCTATACTTTGTATTTGAGTTATAGGATGTTATAGGCAAGATTGTTACAGGTTGGGAGTGAATGGGAACAAATGGTTGCTGCTCAGAATTTTGGTTCTTCGCTCGAGCGAGACTTTTATCGCTCGAGTGAGCTCTGTGTTTTAGATCCTTCGCTCGAGCCAGGGTTTCTTCGCTCGAGCGAGAGTTGAGTTTTTGTGTCTGGTGGCTCGAGCGAGAAGTCTTGCACTCGAGCGTGTGTCTGCGTCTCATTTTGACCTGAGAGCTGTGTTTCTTGGCTCGAGCGAGCTTTCCTTCGCTCAAGCGAGCGAGGTGTATGTTTTGAGTTTCTTCGCTCGAGCGAGCATTCTGTCGCTCGAGCGTGCTTCTGGGTTGCAGACCTGAAGCTTTGTATTGTTGGCTCGAGCGAGACTTTCTTCGCTCGAGCGAGGGTTCTTTGTGTCTGGTCGCTCGAGCGACCAATCCTTCGCTCGAGCGAGCTTGTGTTATATCAGATCGCAACAGCGGGAAACACTTCACTTTTTCATCTCTTTTCTTTATATAAACCCTAAATCTGAGCTCTCTCTCTCTCTCTCTACAAACCTTCTCTCTAAGGTTTCATCTCCTTTTAGTGAGTTCCTAGCCTAGCCTCTTTGTATAAAAGATAGAGGGTGTTGAGGGCTTTGTTTTAATCTGAAAATTATTGAATTTGGAGCACGTTGGGTTTTGGTCTTCATCTCCGTTTGAGCTCTAACTTCGAGGTAGGGATGTCCTACTCCATCTTATGAGCTTTGTCTTTAAATTTTGACATTTTGATATGTTGGGGGTTGTTGGGTAATTTTGAAAAAGTTTGGGGTCTTTGTGTAATTTATAAAAGAGAGGGTTTTCAAATATATAAACCCATATGTATGTAATACATTGAGAAAAGAAGCTAATGTTGGAATATTGATGAAGATGGAACCTTGGGGTTGTCATGTGAATTATGGGATAATGCCCTAATTAGTTTGGTAAAATTAATTTGTATAATTAATTTTGAGTTATGAGAAATTGAATTGAGAATATTGGAATTGGGGAATTATGGGATTAAAGGGTGCAGTTGGATTAATTTATCGCTCACCTAGACAAAATGTTGATATTTTATCCATTTGGTGCATTTATTTTCTGTTTAGAAATAACTGCTTTGGGCTATCGGTGGAGGATAGTCTTGATTGTTGTAGACAATGCATGATGTCTAGGCAAACTAGAACTAATCAATTGAGTATGCTATCGATTATAGCGGTTGGTATAATACATCAAATTTTGTATTGATTGATTGAACTTGTATATGATAATTACTTATATACATTGTTTTGTGTGGGAGGAGATGTGGGATGTACTCCACGGTTTATTGGAAGATGGGGGATGGACCTCTAAATCGGATTTTTGTTTGATATTGATACAACACTACAATGTGTATCATTTGTGAAGTATAGAAGTGTTTCTATGATATATTGATACAGCACCAAAATGTGTATTATTTGTGAAGTGTTCTTATTTTATTGGTACAGCACTACAATGTGTATCATTTGTGAAGTATGGAATTGATTTTATGTGTTATTGATACAACACCAAAATTTGTATCCACCATGAATTTCGAAAGTATTTTAGTGATGAGTTATAATCTCATTAAATTGTTTGGCCAAGTTCTGAGCCTTGTCTTCAAACTTAGAGTTGAACAAAAAAATGGAAAATGAATTGTAACATGGACATGACTGTCATGAAACTGTAATATGATATAAGTTGGAATATAAGTGTGGACCATCTATCGAATGCTATTATTTTAGTCATTGTTTATAGTTGGTTTAATAGATTTTTACTGGGCTGTGGCTCACCCTATATGGGACATCATTTTCAGGTTCAGGTACTATGCCGTTCCCGAGATCTTAGCATGGATTGTTGTGGGAGTTAAAGACTCTTTTGTTAATTTTGTTGTATTACATGTATATCAAGCCAAGGGCTTCTTTTGTGTAGAGTTAGTACTATCTTCTTTTATAACCAAGTGTTGACTTGGAAAGTTGTAAGCCTATAGGGCATTTACTTTTGTCGCCAACATGTAATACTTTTTGTAAGAATACTCTGATGATTATAATTTGAGATTCCTTTTCTTTATCGTGATTGTATGATATTATGGGTTTATTTTGAGGGCGTTACAACTTGGTATCAGAGCGTACCGGGTTCGAATACTTTGGGTACGTGGGAAGTGATTAGTATCACAATGGGTTTGTCTCGCTTGTTAGAGACTTATGTATGACATTATGTGTTTATTTGATAACATGTTCATGTGGTTATATGGGTATGGAATGTAGTTTCTAGGATGTTGATTGAATCCTTGGGTTTCTGGGAGTCCTATTGGAAAAGCACTTGATCAATGCTATTTCTAACTGGAACTCTAGCAACGCCTCGGGACTATCATAATCCAGAAATGAAATTCGTAAGTGCTTATGTGATTATGTGCTTACGTGGAGTGAATTACTGTTGTCCATTGCATTAGGACGCGAGTGTTATAGCTTCGGCACATTTGTGAATGTGCTAACGTCTTCGTTACCTTTATTAGGATGTCAGGACGAGGACGTGGTGGTAGGCGAGGTAGGCCTAGGAGGCAGGAGGTGCCTATACCGGATGACATTCTGGCGCAGCAGGAAGGGGTTGGCTAGGCTAATGTGGCCGAGCCAGTAGGTCAGCAGGCCATGGGCGCCTTAACCCGCGAGATGGCAGGAGCCTTGAGAGCATCCATGGACATTCTCAGAGCTGAGAGTCAAGTCCAGGCCCAGGTTGTTGATGCAGGGCCTTCTTTTCTGAATAGGGAGTTCTTCCGGTCAAATTTGGATGAGTTTTTGGGGGATTCGAAAGAGCCACTTAAGGCTGATGAGTGGCTGGAGCAGATGGCTAAGACGTTTGAGATGCTTGGCATCGAAGACGGGGCTTTGAAAGTGACCTTGGCATCTTTCCAGCTTAAGGGGGATGCGGGTCAGTGGTGGAAATTCATGAAAGATCGTATTGGTGACACTTGGGAGGCTTTTGTGGGTGCTTTCCAGGAGAAGTTTTTATCTCCAGCTATTAGGGAGAAGCTGAGAGACTAGTTCTGCCAGCTTTTGTAGCTGAGTTCTTCAGTGGCCGAGTTTGAGGCTGCATTTACTAGTTTGTCTAGGTTTGCACCTGAACTTGTGGCGTCCTAGGAACGCCGTTGTATCGAGTTCGAGAAGAAGTTGAGGCACGGCCTCAAAATGAGAGTTGACAGATCTACGACTCGAGACTATGGGCGTTTGGTTGATGCTGCAGCCCATATGGAGATCATGATACAGGAGGAAGAGGGGCAGAAAGGTTCCAAGAGGAGTCAGGATGGTCAGGGTGATGGCAGGAGGCAGAGGGATTCACACCCTCAGCAGTCTTAGAGAGGTTTTGCTAGATCTACCTTTCCAGTGCCGAGTGCAGGCTCTAGGAGAGGCAGTCAGGGAGACATGACTTGTTTTAAATGTGGCTAGCTGGCTCACAAGTCTCCAGCTTGCCCACAGAGGGGAGGAGGTCAGAGAGCTGCTTCATCTTCAGCTAGATCGCAGAGCCAGAGTCAAGGCAGGGGTCAGCCACTGTCTTGTTATCAGTGTGGTCAGGCGGGGCACCTGAAGAGGTTCTGCCCGCAGTTGAGTGCCACATCGGGTGCGTCTGGTTCCAGACAGACGCTGAGTTTTCAACTAGCTCAGTCTGTACAGGCCTCGAGGGCCAATCCGGGAGCTTCGTCATCCCAGTTTGTGCAGCAGTCTTTTGCTCCTAGGGGTGAGCAGGTAGAGCAGAGACCTTCAGGGTACGTGTATGCTGTTACCGCGCAGGATCTTGTACCTGTTCCATCTGTTGTGAGAGGTACCTTCTTGTTTTGCAACTCGGTCGCTAATGTGTTGATTGATACGGGTGCATCCCATTCTTTTATATCTGCTGCATTTGCATCTGTTTTGGGGCTGGAGTTGGCACAATTAGCATCTCCTATATGTGTTGTATCACCTGTTGGGGGTGAATTGATTTTGAAACAAGGATGTAGAGGTTGTGATATAGAATTCGCCGATCGTTGGCTTCCGTTTCCTTTTGTAGTTATGCCCATGTCGGGTTTTGATGTTATTTTGGGTATGGACTAGTTATCGTCATACCGGGCTATTATCAATTGTTACCGCTAGAGGGTCACAGTATGTACCGTGAGCGGGGATTGTTTCCATTTCTTGGGGATCGGGTTGGTAGTGTTTTTCACTGGTGTATGATCCGCGAGGGCGGAGTGAGCTTAGTGGTCTTCTTGCTAGCCTTTTGAGTAGTGAGTGTGATGAGACCCAAATTGTATTGCCGAGAATGGTTTGTAAGTACTCGGACATCTTTCCCAAGGATCTTGTCAGTTTGCCACCTCACCGAGAGATTGAGTTCTCCATTGATCTAGTGTCCGGCACGGCGCCGATTTCTATGGCACCATATCGTTTTGCCCCAGCCGAATTGGTTGAGTTGAAGGTTCAGCTCCAGGAATTGCTAGATAAGGGCTTTATTCGCCCTAGTGTTTCGCCGTGGGGTGCATCGGCCCTCTTTGCTAAAAAGAAAGATAGTGCTTTGAGACTTTGCATTGATTACCGGAAATTGAATCGGGCTACGGTTAAGAATAAGTACCCTATGCCTCGTATCGATGATTTGTTTGACCAATTGAAGGGTTCCCGTTGTTTCTCTAAGATAGACTTGAGATCAGGTTACCACCAGTTGAGGGTCAGGGAGGAGGATATTTCGAAGATGGCATTCCGTACGCGGTATGGCCACTATGAGTTTCTGGTGATGCATTTTGGGCTCACCAATGCACCGGCAGTCTTTATGGACTTGATGAACCGGATATTCTGGGAATTCTTGGATCATTTTGTAGCCGTTTTCGTGGACGACATTATGATTTATTCACCTTCGGAGGAGGAGCACGAGGAACACTTGAGAATGGTGCTTGAGTTGCTTAAAGCCCATAGGCTTTATGCCAAGTTTGGGAAGTGTGAGTTCTGGCTAGGAGTAGTCAAGTTCTTAGGCCATGTGGTTTCCGGGGAAGGGATGTCTGTTGATACATCCAAGATTGAGGCAGTACAAGATTGGGCACAGCCTAAGAGTGTTTTTGAGATCCGCAGTTTTCTGGGATTAGCTGGGTATTACCGCCGGTTTGTAAAAGATTTCTCCAGACTAGCTTCGCTGTTGACTAGATTGACACGGAAAGAGGTCAAATTTGTATGGAGTGAGACTTGTGAAAAGTTGTTCAAAGAGCTGAAAGTTAGACTTACTACCGCTCCAGTGTTGATCATTCTGGAGAGAGGTTTGGGTTATGCTGTTTACTATGATGCCTCACGAGAGGGTTTGGGTTGTGTGTTGATGCAAGAGGGGAAAGTGGTAGCCTATGGCTCACGTCAGTTGAAAATACACGAGAAGAATTACCCTACACATGACCTAGAGCTAGCAGTTGTGATCTTTGCCTTGAAAATTTGGAGGCACTACCTTTATGGTGAGAGATTCGAGGTGTTCTCGGATCATAAGAGTCTAAAATATCTGTTTACATAGAAGGACTTGAACTTGATGCAGATGAGGTGGATGAAGTTTATTGAGGACTACGACTTTGAGTTGCATTATCACCCGGGAAAGGGCAATGTTGTGGCCGATGTCCTTAGCAGAAAATTCATTAGTGATGTAGCTTGTATAGCCATCTGGGAGTGGGAGATGTTGGGTGCCCTTGGCGAGTTTGATTTGCTTTTAGGCGAATCTGTTGAGACTGCGGCCTTGTTTTCTGTTGTTGCGCAGCCTACACTTGTGACTAGAGTGTTAGAGGCACAGAGAGGTGACCTTGAGGTAGAATCCCTCCGAGAGAAGATTTCCAGTGGGAAGGTTGAGAGGGGTTTGACTGTGTATCCTGACCTGAGTGTGAGATACCGAGACCGTTTGTTTGTGCCGGAGCCTTGCCGAGAGGAGGTACTCTGAGAGTTTCACCATTCACGCCTTGCGGTGCATCCGGGAGGCACCAAGATGTATCATGATTTGGGTCGCCAGTTTTGGTGGCGGGGTATGAAAAGAGATGTGGCAGTTTTCGTGTCTAAGTGCCTTACTTGTCAGCAAGTGAAGGCCGAACATCAGAGGCCAGCGAGTTTGTTACAACCCTTACCTATTGCTGAGTGGAAGTGGGAGCATGTCACTATGGACTTTGTTGTAGGTCTTCCGAGGACTCAGCGGGGTAGTGATGCTATTTGGGTGGTTGTAGACCGGTTGACTCAGTCGGCGCACTTTATCCCTATGCGCGTCAGAGATTCGGTAGATCATCTTGCCGATTTGTATATTCGGGACATAGTGAGGTTGCACGGGGTCCCAGTGACGATCGTCTCAGGTAAAGATCCTCGTTTTACTGCTAGGTTGTGGCAGAGTTTGCAGAGTGCCTTGGGCACTAAGTTGACCTTTAGCACGGCTTATCATCCTCAGACTGACGGGCAGTCCGAGCGTACTATTCAGATCCTTGAGGATATGCTTCGAGGTTGTGTCCTTGACTTTAGTGGGACGTAGGAGAGGCACTTGCCCTTGGTGGAGTTTGCCTACAACAACGGTTTTCAGTCGAGTATCGGTATGGCACCGTTTGAGGCCTTGTATGGCCGATTGTGTAGGTCTCCTGTTTGTTGGGCCGAGGTGGGTGATGCGCCTTTATTGGGTCCGGAGTTGGTTCGGGAAACGACGGAGAAAGTTGAGCTTATCCGTAGGAGGCTTGTTACAGCCCAGAGTCGTCAGAAATGTTATGCCGACCGTAGGAGGAGGCCTTTGGCATTTGAGGTGGGTGACCACGTATTTATGAAAATATCACCCAAGCGGGGTTTGATGAGATTTGGCAAGAGAGGGAAGTTGTCTTCTCGATTTATTGGCCCTTTCGAGATTCTTGAGAGGATTGACGAGGTTACCTATCGTTTAGCTTTACCGCCGCAGTTGTCTGGAGTTCATGACGTGTTTCATGTTAGTATGCTTCGGAAGTACGAGCCAGATCCATCATATGTATTGGATTGGACTGACATAGAGGTTGATGAGGATGCCTCATATGAGGAGGGACCGGTTCGAGTCTTGGATAGACGGGATCAACTCTTGCGAGGCAAGACCATTCCCTTGGTAAAGGTTTTGTGGAAGCATCACGGAGTGGAAGAAGCCACTTGGGAACGTGAATTGGAGGTCCGAGAGAAATATCCGGATCTATTTGTGGATGTTTGAGCATGTATTGTATATTTTGCTGTATTGATAAACCTTAAGAGTATTGTGTATGTCTTAAGTTGTAAAACATTATATATGTTTGGTTTATGGAAATATTATAGAGGTATTATTGTATATGCCTTGAAAATGGAAGTTTATTTTAGCATTTTATATGCTAAATATGTTGTAGAAATGCAAATGTAATATTGGCATTGAATATATTATGGAATTGTGAACCATGTACATTGAAAATTGTTGGAATTGAAAAAGGTGCATGTTGATAATGCATGTTGGAACATATATTGTAAGATGCCTCTTGAATAGAGATGGGATGACCGGTAATGGGTCAAGTTATGAAATGTTGGTTGGTAACATTGTCGAAAATTGAGAAAAACTTGTTTTTGAAAACTTGTGCTTAATTTCGGGGACGAAATTCCTTAAGGGGGGGAGGTTATAGCGATCCCGGTTTTCCCTCCATTGATTATTGTGTTCCGGACTTTGGTTCTGTAGTGTTGATGCTATGTATCTCTTGTTTCTGTCCTTCTATACTTTGTATTTGAGTTATAGGATATTATGGGCAGGATTGTTCCAGGTTGGGAGTGAATGGGAACAAATGGTTGCTGCCCAAAATTTTGGTTCTTCGCTCGAGCGAGACTTTTGTCGCTCGAGCGAGCTCTGTGTTTTAGATCCTTCGCTCGAGTTAGGGTTTCTTCGCTCTAGCGAGAGTTGAGTTTTTGTGTCTGGTGGCTCGAGCGAGAA
Organism: Camellia granthamiana; assembly: GCA_036172215.1. Lineage (NCBI taxonomy): Eukaryota > Viridiplantae > Streptophyta > Magnoliopsida > Ericales > Theaceae > Camellia > Camellia granthamiana. The sequence continues at coordinate 126,993,378 of CM069905.1, forward strand.
GTCTTGCGCTCGAGCGTGCGTCTGCGTCTCATTTTGACCTGAGAGCTGTGTTTCTTGGCTCGAGCGAGCTTTCCTTCGCTCGAGCGAGCGAGGTGTATGTTTTGAGTTTCTTCGCTCGAGCGAGCATTCTGTCGCTCGAGCGTGCTTCTGGGTTGCAGACCTGAAGCTTCGTATTGTTGGCTCGAGCGAGACTTTCTTCGCTCGAGTGAGGGTTCTTTGTGTCTGGTCGCTCGAGCGACCAATCATTTGCTCGAGTGAGCTTGTGTTATATCAGATCGCAGCAGCGGGAAACACTTCACTTTTTCATCTCTTTTCTTTATACAAACCCTAAATCTGAGCTCTCTCTCTCTCTACAAACCTTCTCTCTAAGGTTTCATCTCCTTTTAGTGAGTTCCTAGCCTAGCCTCTTTGTATAAAAGATAGAGGGTGTTGAGGGTTTTGTTTTAATCTGAAAATTATTGAATTTGGAGCACGTTGGGTTTTGGTCTTCATCTCCGTTTGAGCTCTAACTTTGAGGTAGGGATGTCCTACTCTATTTTATGAGTTTTGTCTTTAAATTTTGGCATTTTGCTATGTTGGGGGTTGTTGGGTAATTTTGGAAAAGTTTGGAGTCTTTGTGTAATTTATGAAAGAGAGGGTTTTCAAATATATAAACCCATATGTATGTAATACATTGAGAAAAGAAGCTAATGTTGGAATATTGATGAAGATGGAACCTTGGGGTTGTCATGTGAATTATGGGATAATGCCCTAATTAGTTTGGTAAAATTAATTTGTATAATTAATTTTGAGTTATGAGAAATTGAATTGAGAATATTGGAATTGGGGAATTATGGGATTAAAGGGTGCAGTTGGATTAATTTATCGCTCACCTAGACAAAATGTTGATATTTTATCCATTTGGTGCATTTATTTTCTGTTTAGAAATAACTGCTTTGGATTATCGGTGGAGAATAGTTTTGATTGTTGTAGACAATGCATGATGATTAGGCAAACTAGAACTAATCAATTGAGTATGCTATCGATTATAGCGGTTGGTATAATACATCAAATTTTGTATTGATTAATTGAACTTGTATATGATAATTGCTTATATACATTGTTTTGTGTGGGAGGAGATGGATGATGTACTCCACGGTTTATTGGAAGATGGGGGATGGACCTCTAAACCGGATTTTTGTTTGATATTGATACAGCACTACAATGTGTATCATTTGTGAAGTATAGAAGTGTTTCTATGATATATTGATACAGCACCAAAATGTGTATTATTTGTGAAGTGTTCTTATTTTATTGGTACAGCACTACAATGTATATCATTTGTGAATCATGAAATTGATTTTATGTGTTATTGATACAGCACCAAAATTTGTATCCACCATGAATTTCGAAAGTATTTTAGTGATGAGTTATAATCTCATTAAATTGTTTGGCCAAGTTCTGAGCCTTGTCTTCAAATTTAGAGTTGAACAAAAAAATGGAAAATGAATTGTAACATGGACATGACTGTCATGAAACTGTAATATGATATAAGTTGGAATATAAGTGTGGACCATTTATCGAATGCTATTATTTTAGTCATTATTTATAGTTGGTTTAGTATATTTTTACTGGGCTGTGACTCACCCTATATGGGACATCATTTTCAAGTTCAGGTACTATACCGCCCCCGAGATCTTAGCATGGATTGTTGTGGGAGTTAAAGACTCTTTTGTTAATTTTGTTGTATTACATGTATATCAAGCCAATGGTTTCTTTTGTGTAGAGTTAGTACTATCTTCTTTTGTAACCAAGTGTTGACTTGGAAAGTTGTAAGCCTATAGGGCATTTACTTTTGTCGCTAACATGTAATACTTTTGTAAGAATACTCTGATGATTATAATTTGAGATCCCTTTTCTTTATCGTGATTGTATGATATTATGAGTTTATTTTGAGGGCGTTACAAAAACTGAGAACACTTATTTAGTATGAACTATAGAAAGTGAAAGTTGTATTATGTTTTATTCAAGAAAAATCTTAAGAAGTTTCTCTTAATTTGATCCATGATGAAAACAACATATTACAAATCAACTTTTGATTTGTTACTACTTTAACCACGTAAGGCCAAACGCTCTTACCATATGTGAATTTGAGAATTTACAAAAATATTAACATGTTCAAAATGATATCTATCAGTTTAAAAAGACATAAAAATAGTTTGTTCATGCTCTTCAAAATATTTAATATTTGGATAAATTATAAATACACACTCTAAAATTTGCTTAAATTATAAATTATCCCAAATAGCTTTAGAAATTACACTATGTCCTAAAGTTTTTAATTTCATAACAAATAGATCTTTTTATTAATAAATTATTAAGTTAATTAATAGTTTTTAATAATATTAAAATTTTATTTCAATTAATAATTCAGATAATTTTATTATTGTATAAGTGAACAGTTAAAAATTTTACCTTTTCAATTAATTCTGTTAAATAAATTTTTTTAATAGGGAGATATTTGTAATTTTCCAAACCATAAGGGTAATTCGTATTTTAAGCAAATCTCAAGGGTGTATTTGTAATTTAGCCTTTATATTTAAATTAATAATTTTATTTGTTATTTATGTCTAATTCGTTAACCAATAGTATTAACGAAAAAACAACTTGACATAATTAAAATTATATGGAATAAGTTAACAGAAGAAACATGTTACACAAACCACTAAGAGACAAACTAAATACAAGCCTCAATGATTTATTTTTTCAATACTAAAAAATATGGGCTGCTAACAAGGCCATTGATATTCCAAGTTCCAACATGATAAAACTAGTACATCTATTTTCATTCACGATTCCATGGGTGGCATATGTATTATTGTTTAAATTAGGGTAAATTATAAATATATCTTCTAAAATTTGTTTAAAATATAGATTATTTTATATAGTTTAAAAAATTATAAATACATTCTTATCAAAAAAATTTATTTAAGAAAATTAATTGAAAAAAATGATATTCCTAATTGCTTTCTTATATAATGATAAAATTACTTAAATTATTAATTAAAATAAATTTCTGACGTCATTAAAAACTATTAATTGACTTAATGATTTATTAATGAAATAAGCCATTTGTTATGAAATTAAAAATTTCAGGGAGTGGGATGTAATTTCTAGAATCACAAGGAGCAAATCGTAATTTAAACAAACTTTAAAAAGTATATTTGTAATTTACCCATTAAATTATTTGATTATGATTAATGGAAATATTTTAATTTTTTCAATGAATAATTTACACATAAAAATTTATAAAATAAATAATTCAAATTATTAAAACTTAAAATACGTTTTATAAACTCAGACAATATCCTCTAATTTAATATTTTAACTTAGGGAGTGTTTAATAATATGATTCAACACTTAAAACTAAATGTATTAAGTGGTAATTAATTAAATCCGTTTGATAACTATAATTGATATCACTTACAAATTTAAGTGTCTCTTAAAATGTAGATTAAAACTTATGAAAATTTTAAACCATATGAAACTTAGTTAATTCTAACTGAATTTAAAAATATTAAACATAAATATTGATATACACCATTATAAACTTATCACCACCACCACCACTACCACCACTACCACCGTCATGTCATCGCCACTATCACCACCACCACCGTTATCACCACCATCATGCCGCCACCACCACTTTCGTCACTATTGTCATTGTTATCATAAGTATCGCTATCATCTTACTACCACTATCATTGTTAATGCTACCATCACCACTATGCCCATACCCACGCCGCTGCCGTCACAACCATAACTATTATCACCACTATCACAATATAAAAATTAAAATATACAATTTGAAAATAATAAATTTTAAATCTAATCTTATACATATCAAATAACTTATTTTTAATTGTTTGGCAAAGGTTTTTTTTTTTGACTTTTTGGGCTAAAATTCACAAAAAAACAAAATAGGTTAAAATAGTCCAATAAGAAAAAATGTCACATCAAACCCATAATCATTTCATTTTTTCTCTCACAAACATTACATCTAATTACAAAAAAATCCAAACACAAAAATTTTAACCTACTAAAATAATAACTTTCCAAACACCCACTCAGTACTTAAATTTGTATCAAATAAATTTTCATTTTAAAAAATTGAACGTTCAAATTTGATCACTCAATTTTTAATTTTTAACTTTATTAAACACTAGCTAAATGGAATTCTTAATCTTAAAAAAATTTGGTAGATCTTTGGACATTTCAACCTTGTGCTGCCCAATGTAACTCGGGAAACCTTGGGATATTTAAACCCAAATCCCACAAAAAAAACATACTATTATATATCAATGATAATAACGGTCCTGTTTGACAAAAGATTTTTTTTATTAAAATAATCAATAAAAATTAAAAAAATTAAAGTAGTCAGTAAAATATTACATTCAAACTATGATCCTTTTATTTTTTTCTCTCACGAGTATCAAATCAATTACACACACAAAAAAAAAAAAAAAAAAAAAAACCAACTAACTTTCTAAACATAAATTTATTTAGTCAAAACTAACTAAAATAGTCAACTTCTCAAATGAGACCAACATAAAAAACTCAGAACACTTATTTAGGCCTCATTTGTCAACTATACATTTTAGTCAAAAAGTTAAAAAGTCACTATAAGTTGTCACATTGCTCTTTTTACTTTTCTGTACATATTTTCATAAAAAGTCAAAATATTACTAAAATAGTCTATTCCCAAACAAGCTCGGATCCTCTGTCGTGATTCCCTGCAATGTTTCCTGCTATGCTCCAAAATGACGTCATTTTGGAGTTTTTTTTTTTTTTTTTGCCCTTCTTCTTCTCCCTCTCAAACGTTTGTGAACTCCCTGACCTAAACCAATATCCAAAACCAAATTCGAAATAGACTCAGATGAAGAACAAGAAGAAGTGTATTCAACTTGATGCTCACATCTTTCATCGACAAAGTATTGGCTCTCAACTCACGGATTCGACTCTCTCCGATTTGTTTTCCCTTATATGAGAAAGTAATATAGGTGTCATAGAACTTGAAGGGGTCGAGATTCGAGTTCTTCACGGCGTACATGATGGCAAATTGGATTTCGAATGAGGCTACAGTGGTGGTGAGATTGTCGATTGCGGCAGAGCTTAACCAGAATTTTGGGGTTTTGGGGCATAAAATAATGAGATCAATGATGATGAAGAGGGCGGTTTGGAAGACGAAACACAGGGCAATGATGATTATGTGTTTTGTGGATTTTTTTGGGATTTATTTTTACCTTGATTTTGGTAACAAATAATAACAAATATTTATTTTGAAATATGGGTTGTAAGATGTATTGCAAGTGCCTGTAAAAATGTCTCATTGAATATAGTTGGTGTGAATTTTGGGTTGTATGATGTAATTAGTATTTAGGTTGAAATCTAGGTTTGTAAGATGCACTCCAAGTGCTGGTAAAAAAGTTTGATTGAATATAATTGTTTCATTTGGTTAACAAGTTCCTCACCATTGGAAACTAAAGGCATCCGTCAAAACACCAATGTTATCTCAAGTAGGCAACCCAAGAGGGGGTGAATTGGGTTATTAAACAAATTTTACAATGTTAAAAAAATAATAAACACAATATTCAAAATTTTAACAAATAAAAAATAGAATAATAATTATTAATATAAAAGTAAGAGAGATAGGAAGAGAAAAACAAACACTAAGATTTATAGTGGTTCGGCAAGCAGGGCCTACGTCCACTCCCCAGGGAACCTCATTGAGAATTTCTTTACTATCAAAATGAATCAATACACCACCAAGGCTCCACCAAGGTTTCACCAAGCTTGTGGATTTTACACAGGTCTTATTTTTATCTATTGAGCCCCACCCAACAATAAATTTCCCACTATTACAAAATTCCTTCACAAAATGATAAATAAGGATAAGAGGTACTCAACCCTCTTTTACAATAATTCTCTCACAAAGAGTAGATATGAAAGTGTAAGAACAAATACTGCACTTAGATCTGAAAGTGAAAGAGCAGAATACTATACATTCAAAATTTTGGAGCACACAGATTTTTCTCTTCAAGTTCTTGATTTTTCTTTACACAAAACACTTCTATTTATACCAAAAAACATACCCGTTGGAGAAGCAGACGCCCCTCTGACAAATCACGAGACATCTATTTGTTTTCAACTTTTCATCATGTAGCACCCTTTCATTTTGTCAAACATTGTGGCTGAAAGTTGAACAAAACTTACTAACATGTGAGTTTTAACTAATATATATATATATATAAAGAAATGAGGTAAAAAAAATATGCCTTCAAAGTCCACATTAATTTATATAAAGATATAGGTACAATATTTCAATTTCAAACTTCAACATGTAAAATATGCTGTAATTTTGCAACCATTTCTTTTTATATTATATCAAACGTGTGTATATATATATCCCTTCTAAAAGTTTTGTAATTGTTGAAGAGATTATAAATACAAACCAAATCAAACCAAACCAAGCCTTGAGTCCCATGAAATAAGGTCGGCTACATGAATCCTTCTTCTCCACGCGACCCTATCAAAGGCCATTTCGTTAGTCAAATTAAATAGATTCATATCTCTGTTTACAACGTTAGCCAACGTTAATCTAGGCCTACCCCATCCCTTAACACTTCCCTCTACCGTTATAGTATCGCATCTCTTCACTATTGTCTCTGGTCTCCGTTGAATGTGACCAAACCATCTCAATTGTTTCTCTCTCAACTTATCTTCTATCAGTGCTACTCCTACCCATTCCTGAATACACTCATTCCTAATTCTATCCTGTCTAGTCTTGCTACACATCCACCTTAGCATCCTCATCTCAGCCACACTCATCTTATCTATATGTTGTTTCTTGGTTGCCCAACACTCCGTCCCATACAACATTGTTGGTCTAATAGCCATTCTATAGAACTTACCTTTTAGTCTAGTGGGTATTCGTTTATCACACAGTACTCCAGACGCACTTCTCCACTTACACTATCCTGTCTTAATCCTATGGGCCATGTCCGCATCAATCTCCCCCGCTGTTGTGATAATCGGCCCTAAATAACGAAAATGTTCACTTTTAGGCAGTTCTTGGTTCTCAATCTTCACTTCTCCTCTACTTTCATTGTTACTGTTACTAAATTTACACTTCATGTACTCTATCTTAGTTCTGCTTATCTGGAATCCTTTCGATTTAAGAGTTTTTCTCCAAATCTCCAACTTTGTGTTAACTCCTTCTCTAGTCTCATCCACTAGCACGATATCGTTTGCAAGGAGCATACACCATGGCACGTCATCCTGAATATTTCTCGTCAACTTATCCATAACTAAAGCAAAAAAATAAGGGCTTAAGGTAGATCCTTGGTGTAACCCAACAGTGATAGGAAATTCATTTGTCTCTTTAGCAGGCGATCTAATAGTGGTCACCATCCCTTCAAATATGTCCATAATCACATCAATGTAACCTTTTGTCATCCCTTTCTTCTCTAATACCCACTATATTATATCTCGGGGCACTCTATCATATGCTTTCTCAAGGTCGATAAACACCATATGAATGTCTTTTTTCTTTTCTCTATACTTTTCTATTACTCTCCTCAAAAGATAAATCACTTCCATTGTTGACCTGTCAGGCATAAACCCAAATTGATTCTCTGACACCTCTGTTATATCTCACAATCGGCGTTCCATCACCCTCTCCCACACTTTAATTATATGACACATTAGCTTGATTCCTGTATAGTTGTTGCAATTCTGAACATCTCCTTTATTCTTATATATTGGCACTAAAATACTCTTCATTCACTCATCCGGCATGTTCCTAGTCTACAAAATTTTGCTAAACAACCTAGTCAACTAAGCAACCCCCTTTTTACCCAAGCACTTCCAAGCTTCAATAGGGGTATCATCGGGTCTTAAAGCCTTATTTGATTTCATCTTCTTAAGTGCAATCTCCACTTCAAAGTTCCTAATCTTACAATAAAACCTATAGTCTTGGTTTATCGTATTACTAGCCATTTCTTTCCCTATTGTTGTACCTCCATGTTCCTCATTTAATAGTTTCTCAAAATAGTTCTTCCATCTTTCCTTAATCTCTTCATCCTTCACCAATACCTTAGAATCCTCACTCTTGATGCACTTGACTTGATTAAAATCTCTTGTTTTCCTCTCTCGTATCTTAGCAAATTTATATACCCTCTTCTCTCCCTCTTTATAATCCAGTCTAGTGTATAAGTCATCATAAGCTTTCAATTTCGCCTCACTCACTACTTTTTTGACCTCCTTATTAGCCAATCTATAGCTCTTAAGGTTTTCTTCAGTTCTATCCTTCTGTCACTTTTTAAAGCACTATTTTTTTGTCTTAACTACCGCTTGAACCTCTTCCCTCTACAACGAAGTTTCCCTAGAGCTGGGTCCCGTCCCTTTCGACTCTCCAAGCACTTCCTTTGAGATTCTCCGCATATAATTGGCCATCGAGTTTCACATAGTGTTAGCATCATCTTCCAAGTCCCAAGTACCTTCCTTATCCATTCTATTCTTAAATATTTCTAGTTTATCCCCTTTTAGGTCCCACCATTTCATCCTACGACGCCCACCATCCTTCCTAGCTTGGTATTGCCCTCTAAAACATAAATCTAGTACCAAAATCCTATGTTGAGAGGTCAGGCTCTCTTCAGGAATCACTTTATAATCATTGCATTTTAGGCGGTTCACTTTTCTTACTAAGAAGTAATCTATTTGGCTCTTAACTGACCCACTCTTAAAAGTTATCAAATGCTTCTCCCTCTTCTTATACATAGTATTGGCCACCACCAGGTCAGAAGCCAACGCAAAATCTAAGATACTCTTTCCAGCCTCATTTTTGTCACCAAAATTGTATCTACCATGCACCTTTTCATAGCCTAGTTTATCTATGCCTATATGGCCATTAAAATCTCCACCTATAACCAAGTTCTCTCCTACGGGTATCTCCTATAAGATCTCATCCATTTGCTCCTAAAAATCCCTTTTAGTTTGATCATCTAATCCTACTTGAGGGGCGTATGTACTAATAACGTTTACTATATTCCCTCCAATAACTAGTTTAACTAACATAATCCTATTCCCTTTCCTAATGACCGCCACTACATTCTCCACTAGACCCTTGGCAATTATGATTCCTATCCCATTCCTGCGTCTGTCCTTACCACTATAATACAGTTTAAAACCGATATTCTCAATTTCCCTAACTTTCTCACCCGTCCACTTAGTTTCTTGTATGCAAGCTATACTAACTCTCCTCCTAATAATAACATCTACCAATTTCATCGTCTTACCAGTTAAGGTTCCTATATTCCAAGTAGCTACCTTAAACCTGTATTCCTGAACTAGCTTCTTTACCCACCCTCGTCCAGGAAAACACGAGAACCTTTGCCCATTTTTCACCGCACCCAAGCGTCAATGCGGCGCCCCTTGCTCACTTTTCGAAACACTCGAAGGCAGGCGCAACGCGTTACTTGAGGGTAATGACCTAACATTTAAACGATTCAAAATACGATTCATTTTCATAAGGAATCTGAACAGCTTTTATACGTGTTGGTTGTCGGCTACCTAACACACGACCCTCCTCCTTAACCCGGGCTTGCGACCGGCGGAGTTGTTAACAACCCTGGCGGAGTTAGATTATAAATACACTCAAATAAAAATAACCAATCATCCTATGTGAGTATATTAAAAGGAAACAATCCAACAATATCATATTTGTCAAAATAATACAACCAATAAATCAATTTTATCAAAATAATACAATTAATTAATTTTAAATTTGTCAAAAAGTGAATAGTGACTAGCCAACAAATCAATCAATTTTGTCAAAAAGTAAATAGTGATATTTTCAAAATATTTTCATTTAAATAACATTTATAACGAATATATCATACAACTTATATTTTAAACAGATAATATTTTGTGTCAAATAATATGAAATATATATATTAAAAAATCTAAATTTTTCAAATAATATTTTTGACATCATCAAAATTAAACAATATGATTAACAATCTCCCCATTTTTTATGATGGCAATATTTGTATAGATTTGACACAAAATAAAAATCAACAAAATTATTTGATAATTTTGCAACATAAGATATTTGATAATTTGTAAATTCACATTTTAAAATTGAAATTGATAATTTTCTCTTTCTTTGACATCATCAAAATAAAATATAGAGATAGGACGGTTTTAGAGAGAAATTTTTTTTTGCAGTGATCAAAACAAAAATCAGACAAACACATTTGTGAAAATAATCTGAGATGCAAAAAATAAAATAAAATATAGAATAATAGTTCTGATGTCTTGTCATGATCGTTGTGGGGATTTTGGAGCATCTCTTGAAAAAATGGTGCATCAGTGCCCAAAATGTTGAGAAACAAAAGATTTGATCTGATATGCATCGAGTATTGGATCGGAGGAGTGTATAAAAAGTGACAAAGATGATACGTGGAGATACGAAATCATCAAGTGCTGTTAGCAAAAAATTTGTTTTACCTTTTTGTATAATCATGTCATTTCTTATCTTAGCCATCAATGGTTCTGACATGCATGAGGTTCCTGTAATGCATGCAAATGAGAGGTTACTAATGGTGCAGTCACATGCTATTTTGGTAATTGAGAGTCCTAGTGTTTTTGGTACTCGGAATGATATCGATGCTATTAATAACACTATGGTTCTTAGTACACAGGCAATGCTTGCTGTTTCCAATATGGCTTGATAACTACAAGTAAGAATACAAGAAAATCAACAATGGAGAGACGAGGTGTGCTTGTTAAAACAACAACTGGCTAATATTCATCAGGAACAGAGAGAGCTAAAAAGGAAAAATTTGTAGTTGGAGAATGCGGTGCAATATTATACAACGGTTATAATGTCAAGACTCATAGAAGTCGAAAATAGAGAGAGGTATGTAAAGGAGGCTCATAAAAAGTTGTTGAGAGAAGTGAAATGCAAAAAATCTGTGAAACCTTCTCAACCCGTACATGTAATCGATTGTAGTTTCTTTTTCTGAAATAAAATTACAACCATTTCTCTCTAAAAAATTATCTGTCTTTGCTATATATTAAAAAAAATTGCAAATAAGAAGAGAAAAAAATATATTAGTTGATAATAATATATACTCCTCCTAAAATTATGCATAGAATATACAAATGCCCTCTTAAGATTATTCGTATTTTTATTTTTTATTTTATTGATTTAATCTCAAAAGATTACATAATACGAGTCTCCCCTTAAATTAATGTACAAAAGAAAATTGCACAAATTTTAAGAAAATGATTACCAATTTATAAAACCAAGGGTCATTAAGATCCAGCCATAAACAACTACACCAAGTACACTAGCATAACAAGTAAAAATACAAATAAAAATAATTTCTTCATACCAGGTAGAAGTAATTGTTATTAAATACAAGAGAGTTTGTACCACATACAGCCATATAAGAAATATAACAAAGTGCAAAAATAATTTTAACATATTGATAGGGGAAACGATCTTGGCGGATGTAAAATTCGTCAACGACGATGAAGATCGGTGACAATGGTGAAAGACAGTGATACTGATATAGATCTGCCTCGATGAAGAGGATCGGAAAGAACAGTGAAGATAGGAGATAGATCTTGGTAGATCGGTGATGGATTTATGCAAATTTGGGATGGATTTTGGTTAGATAGGTGAGGAATTTGGGTTGATAATGATGGTGATGAACATAAATGATGGAGAAGATTGGGAATGAATTTTGTGTAGATCTGATGTTGTTTTTTGTAGATCGGATGCGGATGTATGTAGATCGAAGATATTTGTGATGAAGATTATGGATGATGTTATGGATGGTGGAGTTGGTGGTGGACGATGGTGAGGATGAAAATGGTGTCTGAGGATGAAAGGAAGAAATAGAGAGTGAGCGAGTGAGAGAGAGAGAGCGAAAGAACCAAAGCGAGAGAGAGAGAGAATATATAAAATATATATTTTTTAATTTTATTTATTTATTTATGTAAAAAAAATAAACATCATATAAGTGTATTTATCATACCAAGTTTAATTCTAATATAACAAAATTGTTATTTATTATGTCAGCTAATTAACGATTTGTAGGCACAAATTCGAGTTCAATGTCACCTTTGAGTACATGATCTCTTAGAAAATGATGCCTTATTTCAATGTGTTTAGTGCGTGAGTGCTGAATAGGATTTTTTGAAAGGTTAATGGCATTTGTGTTGTCACATTTTATAGGAATACGATCATAGTGAAGTTTAAAATTTTGAAGTTGTTTTTTCATCCAAAACAATTGTGCACAACACCTAGCGGCGACAATGTATTCTGCTTCAACAGTTGACAGAGCCACTAAATTTTGTTTTTTGCAAAACCAAGAAGTGAGTGAGTGTCCAATAAAGTGACAAGTACCACTTGTGCTTTTTCAATCAAGTCTACATCCCACAAAGTTGGCATCTGAGTAACTAAAAAGTTCAAGGGTACTTTCCTTAGGATACCATAGTCCCAAATTTGCAGTGCTAACAAGATATCTGAAAATACGTTTGACTGCGATGATGTGTGACTCTTTAGGTGCAGATTGAAAACGTGCACACATACAAACACTAAATATTATATCGGGTCTACTAACAGTAAGATAGAGTAATGAACTGATCATACCTCGATATTTCTTTTCATCTACCGGTTTACCTTTCTCATCTTTGTTAATTTTTATTGATGCGCTCATTAGAATTGCTGCAGGTTTAATGATTTCATTTTAAACTTTTTAAGTAGATCCTTGATATATTTTGTTTGATTTAAATGGATTTCATCCTTAGTTTGTTTAATTTGTAGACCAAGAAAGTAATTTAACTCCCCCATCATACTCATTTTGAATTCACTCTGCATATCTTTAGCAAATTCTTTGCACAAATTTTTATTAGTAGCACCGAAAATGATATCATCAACATAAATTTGAGCAATTAGCATATCCTCATTTTTGGTTTTTAGAAAAAGAGTTACATCAATTTTTCCTCTAGAAAAACCTTTGTTAAGTTAAAAATTACTCAATCTTCCATACCATGCTCTAGGAGCTTTTTTTAAGCTATATAAGGCTTTTGAAAGTTTGAAAATATGATCCGGGTATTTATGATTTTGAAAACTAGGAGGTTGTTCAACATAAACTTCTTCCGAAATATACCCATTTAAAAAAGCACTTTTATTATCCATTTGATATAATTTAAAATCTTTAAAACATGCAAAAGTAAGTAACATTCTAATAGCTTCAAGTCTAGTAACTGGTGCAAAAGTTTCATCAAAATCAATGCCCTCTTCTTGCTTATAACCTTAAGCTACTAATCTAACTTTATTTCTAGTAATAACTCCGGATTCATCCATTTTATTTCGAAAAACTCATTTTGTATCAATAACGGGATGATCCTTAGGTCGAGAGGTTAAAAACCAAGCTTTATTCCTTTCAAATTGATTTAATTCTTTTTGCATTGCTAAAATTTAGTTTTCATCATTTTCAACTTCTAAAAACGATTTTGGTTCAATTTGTAAAACAAACGCTAAGTTACCACAAACATTTTTAACAGAGAAACAAGTTTTTATACCTTCCGCCGCATCACCTATGATAAGGTCTTTGGGGTGGCCATGAGCATACTTCCATTCTTTTGGTAGATTTGAGTCGTTTTCTGGAAGAGCATATATTTCTTGAAGTTTCTCCACTGTCATTTCTTCTTTATGTTCGTGTAATGGATTTTCTTCATTTTATTTTATGTAAATGCTCTCCATGCTTGGTATATTTTCTGCAATATATTACAAGATTATGGGAAATAATGTTGTTAGATTCATAAAAAACAACATGCACAGATTCTTCAACAAGTAGAGTTTTTTTTATTGAATACTCTATAAGCTTTACTAGAAATTGAATAAAAAAATATATGGCTTCATCCGATATAACATCAAATTTTCTTAAGTTACCTTTATTGTTATTTAATACAAAGCATTTACAACTAAATGCATGTAAGTGACTAATATTAGGTTTTCCACATTTCCAAATTTCATAAGGAGTTTTCTTAAGAATAAGTCTAATCAGAGCTCGATTTATAACATAGCATGCAATGTTAACGGCTCCCGCCCAAAAATATTTAGGCAAATTATTTTCACAAAGCATAGTATGGGTCATTTCTTCAAGAGTTTTATTTTTTTCTTTCAACCACATCATTTTTTTGAGGAGTTCTAGGGGGCAGAAAAATTATAATCAATTCTAAACTCATCACAAAACATAATAAAATTATCATTTTCAAATTTTCTACCATAATCACTTATAATACTACAAATATTAATATATTTTTTTTTCATTTTGAATTCTTTTACAAAGTCTAGAGAAATTATAAAAAGCTTTATTTTTGTGTGATAAAAATAATACCCATGTATATTTAGTATAATCATCAACACAAACAAGAGCATACGATTTTCCTCCTAAACTTAATGTTCTAGATGGTCTGAATAAATCAATATGTAAGAGTTGAAGTGGTTTAGTAGTTGAAACAATATTTTTGGATTTAAACGAAATTCTAGTTTGTTTTTCAAATTAACATGCATCATAAAGTTTGTCTTTTTCAAAAACAATTTTTGGTAAACCAATGACTAACTTATTTTTTGAAAGTTTGGAAATTAAATCAAAATGAGCATGTCCTAATCTTCTATGCCAAAGCCAATCATTATCATTTATAGCAGATAAACATTTAATATTAAAATGAGAAGACAAATCATGCAAATCAAATATATACATTCTCATGCCTATAACCTACAAATAAAGTTTTGTTTTCTAAGGTGTTCTGAATAGTGCAATGAGTTTTTTCAAAAATATCTATATAACCTTTATCACATAATTGACTAATGCTAAGCAAGTTATGTTTTAAACCTTCAACAAGTAAAACATTTTCAATAATAGGAGAAGGATTTTTACCAATACTTCCTACACCAATGATTTTATTCTTGCTATTATCGTCGAAAGTCACATATCCACCATCCTTTGGTTAGAGTGTGGCGAACATAGTTTTATTTCTGGTCATGTGCCTCGAACATACACTGTCGAGATACCATCTATCGTTATTGGATTTTGTCTTGAAACATACCTACAAAAATTTAATTTTTCTATTGGAACCCATATTTTCTTGGGTCTATAAAAGTTAGACTTTAACACTTTTGAAATGTCCTTAGAGACCCATATCTTTTTTATTTTAGCAAAATGATTCCTTTTAACAGGACATGAAGGTGAAATATGACCTTTTGTACCACAAAAATGACATGTGAGATGAGAGTAACTAGAAAATGCATACACAAAACCATTTTTGACAGTTTGTACTTTTGAAAAAGGTTTATATCCAATTCCGGCTCTACCAAAAGTACGATTTTGATTTTTAAGAATTTTATCTAAAGTCTCTCTATCTTGAGTGAATTTTAAAAGAATATTTTTCAAGTCTTCAATATTTTCTTTCAAAACAATTTGCTTTTTTTTTTAAAGACTCATTTTCTTTTTGCAATATAACTATTTTTTTTCCCAGAAATTAAAGACTATTTTCGAGTTAAAATCTCATTTTTCCTTTTTTATTTTGTTGACTTCATTTTCTAAAACATTTATCTTGGAAGTTAAGGATTCATGTTCTTTTGATATGCTTGAAATCACTTTCTTTTGACAGTTGCTTTTCAAACTAAGTTTCTTAAATGTAGCATGTAATTCATGAAAACGTGATTGTAATTCATCAAATGTAAAAGATTCTTCATTTACCTTATCTTCGTTTCCAAGTGCCATTAAGCATAAATTAGCAACCTCATTTTTGCAAACTTCGGTTTCTGAGTCGCTTTCATCACTATCTTCTCCCCATGCTGCAATTATGGCTTTCTTCTTGTCCTTCTTGAATTGTTTCTTAAGTTCTGAACATTCTGATTTGTAGTGTCCAGGTTTATTGCATTCGTAGCAGGTAACTTCAGATTTTTTGTGATTTTATCCCCTTTGAAAATCTCATCCCTGTTGTTAAAGTCTTTTCTAAAAAAAATTCGCACATTTTGTTTCTTTTTCACAAACGTTTTGAACTTCTTAGTGATGAATGTCATTTCCTCATCATCATTCGAATTATCTTCCTCATCCTCTTGATGTTTCGAGTTGGATTTGAAAGCTATTTCTTTCTTCTTGTTGTTGTCTTCCTCTTCCTTTCCTTCTTGGATTATGAGCTCACGAGTTAAGAGAGATTCCATTAACTCATCTAGACTTAGTTTTGATAAATCCTTAGCTTCGGTAATGGTAATGACTTTTGTTTGCCAACTTTTTGGCAATGACCTAAGCACTTTTCTTACAATTTCAACATTAGTATATATTTTGCCAAGAGAAGTTAAACCATTAATAATATCAGTGAAGCGAGTAAACATTTGAGAAATAGTTTCATCAGGTTTCATTTTAAAGGGTTCATAATTATGGACTAGCAAACTGACTCTAGATTCTTTAACTTGTTCGGTCCCTCATGAGTCACTATAAGCTTATCCCAAATTTATTTTATGATTTTACATGTGGAGATTCTGTTGAATTCGTTGGCATCTAAGGCGCAGTACAACATGTTTGTGGTTTTGACATTAATTTGGGCCATTCTAATATCTAATTCATTTCACTCATTTTCAGGTTTTGGTACCTTAAGGCCATCTACGGTTTTGGTTGGAATTTTTTGACCATTGCAAATAATTTTTCAGCATTCATAATCATTAGATTGAACATGTATAGTCATCCTAACTTTCCAATAGCTAAAATTTGTGCCGCTAAACAGTGGTGGCCTATTAGATACTTATCCTTTAGGTAAGGAATAACTAAGGGTTGCTATGATTTACTCTAAGACGGTTAAGTCACACAAATTAGAGTCTAGGCTCTGATACCAATTGTTATCCCAAGTAGGCAACCCAAGAGGGGGTGCATTGGGTTATTAAAAAATTTTACAAGGTTAAAAAAATAATAAACACAATATTTAGAATTTTAACAAATAAAAAACAGAACAATAATTATCAATATAAAAGTAAGAGAGATAGGAAGAGAAAAACAAACACTAAAATTTATAGTAGTTCGACATGCTGGGCCTATGTCTACTCCCCAAGGAACCTCCTTGAGATTTTCTTTACTATAAAAATGAATCAATACACCACCAAGGCTTCACCAAGCTTGTGGATTTTGCACAGGTCTTATTTTTATCTATTGAGCCTCACTCAACAATAAATTCCACACTCTTACAAAATTCATTTACAAAATGATAAATAAGGATAAGAGGTACTCAACCTTCTTTTACAATAATTCTCTCACAAATAGTAGATATGAAAGTGTAAGAACAAAAAGTACACCTAGATTTGAAAGTGAAAGAGCAAAATACAATATATTCAAAATTTTGGAGCACACAGATTTTTCTCTTCAAGTTCTTGATTTGTCTTCATATAAAACATTTCTATTTATACCAAAAAATATACCCGTTGGAGAGGCAGATGCTCCTCTGACAAATCACGAGGCATCTATTTGTTTTTAACTTTTCATCATGTAGCACCTTTTCCTTTTGTCAAACATTTTGGCTGAAAGTTGAATAAAACTTACTAACATGTGGGTTTTGACTAATATATATTGTATATATATATAAAGAAATGAGGTAAAAAAAATGTTCTTGCAAAGTCCACATTAATTTATATAAAGATGTAGTTATAACATTTCAATTTCAAATTTTAACATGTGAAATATGCTGCAATTTTGCAACCATTTCTTTTTATATTATATCAAATGTGTATATATACCCTTTCTAAAAGTTTTGTAATTGTTGAATAGATTATAAATACATTCAAATAAAAATAACCAATCATCCCATGTAAGTATATCAAAAATTATCCCTTGTGAGTATATCAAAAGGAAACAATTCAACAATATCAAATTTGTCAAAATAATATAACCAATCAATCAATTCTATCAAAATAATATAATTAATCAATTTTAAATTTGTCAAAAAGTGAATAGTGACAGCCAACTAATCAATCAATTTTGTCAAAAAGTGAATAGTGATATTTTCAAAATATTTCCATTTAAATAATATTTATAACAAATATATCATACAACCTATATTTTAAACAGATAATATTTTGTGTCAAATAATATAAAATATACATATCAAAAAATCCAAAATTTTAAAGAATATTTTAAATATCATCAAAATTAAACAACATGATTAACAACCAATTTTATTTTGTGAATTCTATTGCTCTGGTGATCTTTCAATTTTTCCTTACTTTTTCATCATGCTCTATGTACACTGACTTATCTGTGTTGCCGGGTGGGAAGGCTATATATGAGAAAACACAAGAAATAAGTATGTTTCCAATTGCCTAGTACCTGAGTTTGCATGTCATCTTCAGTGACAATGTTACCAACTGTACGAAGAGCAGGAATTAGCACTAAGGGAGATGGGTGATTGAAATTCCAAAAACTTCAATGTTAGGGCAAATAACAAATGAAAAAGAAGACAAAGGCAACTCACAAACAGATGAAACTAACAAGCATATGATATAAAATTAAATACTCAACATGCATCTGTCAAGACTTCTTCATCACTTGAGTTAATAAGACGTTGAAGAGTATTGATGGGTATTTCTTATATGTTATAAAAATTTGATTGTTTGATGAATTAGGTTTATTGATATTTTGGTTAGTTATCTCTATAGCCACTTGGTAACAAATTCTCTAATCTGAGAAATGTCACTTAATATTAAAACTTAATTGAATTGATCTTAACCAAAAAAAAAAAAAAAAAAAAAAAAAACTGGGCTGTCTTCATGTTTTTAGAAAATGGTAATGGGTGAATCAACTGTGGTTCTATCAGTTACATGATCATTGACATGGTAATGTCATAATTCTAGGCATTATTTCAATTGACTTCTATAACTTCCTTCACGCTTCCCCTCCCTACACCTTCCAAGCCTCAGAAGAAAAACAAGAACACCAATTTTTTCAACCATTAGAGTTAATTACATCTTCATTGCTAGCACTATCATCATCAGCACTTGCACTGCAACAATCAAGACTACAACAATAAAAAAAAAAAAAAATCCACACTTGTATATGAAGAAAATAAACAAGAGAGGTGAGGAACTTGTTAACCAAAGTTAAACAATTACATTCAATCAAACATTTTTACAAGCACTTGGAGTGCATCTTACAAACCTAGATTTTAAACTAAATAGTAAGTACATCATACAACCCAAAATTCATACCAACTATATTCAATGAGACATTTTTACAAGCACTTGTGTAGACATCCCCGAACGTCCCGGGAGGAGATCCCGTTTTGTTCATTTTGGGCTTACTACAGTTCGGACTCAAATGTCACGGTTCTGAATCTAATCCCGCAAAGTGCAATGCGAGACCGATAAATCACCAAAGAGTCCAAATCCGGCAAATCGTTTTGAAAAACAGATTTTTTTGAAAGAAGTGCCAAACATGGACTGCTTTGCCAGATACAGAGTCGCCACCTAAATATTTTGTTTTGGGGAATTTAGGAAACCCTGACTCGTTTGCTTAAGGCCATGTGTCCGTCATCACCAAAGTTGCCTCGACTCCGGAACTTTGGTACGATTGGGGAAGGTCAGCTATGAGCACCCCCGCTCGCCCGATCAAAGATCGGCCTCTACTAACCATGATATCAATTTTTGAAAACATTATGTGCTCTTATTCCGGTTTATTAGCCTAGAATTACTACGTGATGCTGTAACACGTCCGCGGGGGACCTCGCTACAGTTCGGACTCCCTTTTCGTGTTGCGGTTCTAAATCTGAACCAAAGAGTCCACCTCTGGCAAATCGTTTTGAAGAAAAACAGATTTTTTGAAAAGTAGTGCCAAACATGGACTGCTTTGCCAGATTACAGAGTCGCCACCTAAATATTTTAAAATGGGGGAATTTAGGAAACCCTGACTCGGTGCCGAAGGCCACGTGTCCGTCATCACCAAAGTGACTTGGCTCGGGAGCTTGGGTACGATCGGGGAAGGTCAGCTATGAGCACCCCCTCTCGCCCGGTCCGAAGACCGGCCTCTACTAACCATGATATCCGATTTTGAAAATGTTATGTGCCCTTATTCCGGTTAATAGCCTAGAATTACTATGTTATGCGCACAGCAAACAAGTATAGACTAGATCCCCTAATTTGGAAATAAACATTGCATATCCGTTGGTTTGGAAAACGCTTTGGAATTTGCTACTCGCAAGTAGGCTAAAACACAGATTTCAACGAGTTTTCCAACTCAAACAATCCAACCTCCACCCACAGGCATTCAAGCAGTTTAACACATAAGCATTTAGCCGCATGGTAAGCATACTATCATGTCAACATTCACACGCATGCGAGATGCTAAAGCATAAAAAACTTACATTGTACTCCGTGCCAAAACAATAAACTAGTTAGCAGACATGCATGGCCTAGCTCATGTTAAGTGACTAATGCAACACATACAGCATGTGATTAGGATAGGCTCGGCTAACCCTAAGATGGCATGTGAAATGCAATCATTCAATCCACGTATTCAACTTGGAATTGAAAATACAATGCAGTTTGTATGATGTACCGAGCCCGGTGCATGTAAACAAATGCATGGATGAACGCATGCATAGCATAAGGTATGCTAAAATAAACGTGCCCTAATCTACCATCAAAGCAGGTAAATAAAAGGGAGAAAGAAGTGGGGGTTGGAAGACATACACACACCGACGCACACTTATAACAGATTTGCCCTCGCTCGGAGGGATCGAAAGAATAATACAAATAATTAACTATGCAAGCTAATTAAAATATTACAAATTCACTAAATTAATTAAACGAATTAATTAATCTAATTAAAGCAGTAAACCGCCTCGGGATGAGGGCCGGATGCAGCACGCGCTCGGGACTCGCTCGGAATCGCACTGCCATGCATGGTTTGCCTCTGTTTTCCCTGCTATCCTCCTCTCCTAAAATGTCTAACTCTCCAAATTTTCTAACCCTTGAGCCAAGAGAAGAAGGCCTTCTCTTATAGGCCACCAAAGCTTACAAGCTAAGCAAAAAAAACAAGGCCATCCCTCCATACACGTGTATGGAGGGGAAGCAAAAGCCTTACAGCTGTCTAAAAATATCTCCCAAAACAACTGTATAGGAGTCGGCAGGGCAAAATGGTCATTTTGCCAAAACAAGTGCCGACCGGCACAAAAGAGTGCCGACCGGCACAATACAGTGCCGATGGCAACAACAACCAGCCGGTGGCCTCTAGCCACTGCCGATGGTGTGTGGGGATGCTTCACAAGGCATTCCCTGCCCCTCCAAGGCAAAGCACAAGTGTTTGGTGCAAAACCAGACACAAAACGGTCGAGTTCGGAGGTCCTGAGGCAAGGCGCGCGAGCCGAGAACTCCGGGAACTCCAAACGAACACAAACATGGATAATCACCGAGTGTTCAAGCGGTGACGTCCAAGTCTTGAGGACGGTCAAAAATGGGGTGTCTACAGTTGCCCCTCTTTGACAGAACTCGGAAGTCATAACAATGACGGGAGTGAATGTCAAAGCCCAGAGACGACCCATTTTTGACAAGGCCGAAGACTTAGACAAACATGCAAGACAAACAAGGTATGCACCCGAAGGCAGGGGCAAAATGCAAGACAAATGCAAGAAGCCGAGCATAACTTATGATCATGCAAAGAAAGCTGTAACGAAGCACGCATGCGACAGTTTTAAGCTAGCGTACCAAACTACACTACAATGCAGAAAGGATGTAAGAGAATTATGCAATTCTCAAAACGTCTCACTCGGAGGATACAATACCTGCGCGGCTCGTCCGGTTGCACCGGCCTCAAATGAACCGTACATACAATATCGTGCCTGCAAAGAAAGCAAACTTAACAGGTACAATATTGTTAGCAACATGCGTGTCATGCAAAATGAATGCAAAATGATATGCAATGTATACAAAACTATGTATAAACAATGCAAATGGAAATGCAATACAATTGAAACTATATGCAAACTATATGCAAGGCAATTGAATCATGATTCATTCATGAGCGATTCGAAACCACACAAATGTCAAATAGATTGATGGAGGTAACAAGTCCGTCTACCATAGAACGATCACCTGAACTATGAGTAACGTAGACAGACATAAGAACAAGTATTGGGTGGATTGACATAAGTGGGGTAACGACCCGCTGGGGAAAGAATGATGATCCTAATGCTGGATGCAACAATTACACTACAATGTAATATGATGGATAAATGTGGATAAATGATACAATGGATATGGCACGCGGGTCAAACCAAATCTCGCCTAGGAAAGGCATGTACACGTACAAACCGCGTCTAACACAGAACGGTCACACAGGACTATGCTTTGACGTGAAAAGTATGGGTACATACCAGACCAAGCTCAACAAGGAAAGGCGCAAGCCATGGATGGAAGATGATGCAATGGATGCATGCAACTAAAATGCAATATGCACAAATATGCAATGCAATGCAGATGCGGTCTGCCGGGGAAATGCAATGGATACAGGTGTAGTATTTACAGCGGATAAGGCTCGCGGCCAAACCTTGTTTTGCCTAAGAAAGACATGTACACATACAAGCCACGTCTAGTATAGAATGGTCACACAGGACTATGCTTCGACGTAAAGAGTACAGACACATACCAGTCCAAGCTCAACATGGAAAGACGCAAGCCATAGGCGGAGGTGATGCAGTGAATGCATGCAACCTACAATGCACTATCTACAAATATGCAATGGAATGGATGTAAATGCAATACTTACAATGAAATGCATGACAATGCAGTATGATGCAATGGCTATGATGGCAGCTTTCCCTATCTTACCAACAGGGCGATATACTAGGTTGGTTCAGTATCCAGGATTGAGGCGTAGACATGCCGCCTCAACCTATGGGGCTTCCATACAGATTTCAAGCCGAGGGTACACCCCCTGGGTATTTAAACCAGACCTTAGTCTCGGAAATCCCGAACCTTTGTGTTCTAGGCATAAGCCGTTCAAACTCTAGTTTTCACCGTCCCAGTTGGTCTTCTAGGAACTCACCGCAAAAACAGGCAGGTGGCTTTACCAGACCAAGCTCAACAAGGAAAGGCGCAAGCCATGGATGGAAGATGATGCAATGGATGCATGCAACTAAAATGCAATATTTACAATATGCAATGGAATGGATATTTACAATGGATAAGTGAGGGCGAAACATGCGCATCGATGCAAGTGAAGAATGCACGACAATGCGAGTGGAAGCGAAACGTGCGCGTCAACGCACGTGAAGAATGCACAACAATGCAGGTGGAAGCGGAACGTGCGCGTCAACGCATGTGAAGAATGCACAACAATGCAGGTGGATAATGCGGTGGGTACATGCAAACTATAATGCAATATAGATGGATGTTTACAAAAGATGCATGACATATGCACTATTTACAATGGAATGCATGACATATGCATGGGTTATTTACAATGCAATGCATGACATATGCAGGGTTATTTACAATGCAATGCATGACATATGCATGTGAAGGTTATTGCACCCTCCAAGGATTTAAGGTCTCTTAGACCGTGCGTGTTTAAGGTCTCGCCAGACCCGTGCGTGTTTTTGGTCCCGCCGGACCGTGGCCTCGGTGTATGCATGACAATGCAAGTGAGGTGCGCAAGATAGCGCGCTCCATGAATGCATGCCAAATGCGATGAACGGTGCACTTCAATGCACCGAGGGTCTTGCACCCTCCGAGGATTTAAGGTCTCCTAGACCGTGCGTGTTTAAGGTCTCGCCAGACCCGTGCGTGTTTTTGGTCCCGCCGGACCGTGGCCTCGGTATATGCATGACAATGCAAGTGAGGTGCGCAAGATAGCGCGCTCCATGAATGCATGCCAAATGCGATGAACGGTGCACTTCAATGCACCGAGGGTCTTGCACCCTCCGAGGATTTAAGGTCTCCTAGACCGTGCGTAAAATGAAGCACGTGTACCTCAAGATGTAATGAAATGCACAATGAGGCACGCATACCTCATTTGATGGAAAATGAAATGCACAACGAGGCACGCGTACCTCGAGATATAATGAAATGCACAATGAGGCACGCATACCTCATTGATGGAAAATGAAATGCAAGTATGACACGCATGCCACACGGAATGTAAAACAATGCAAGTGTGACACGCATGCCGCACAGAAATGCAAATCAATGCAAGTGTGACACGCATGCCACAGAGAAATGCAAAAAGGTGCAAGTCACAAGGGACGTGCAAAACGGCGCGACGCGATGCACCGGGCAGTGTGATGGATGCATGCAACGCACACGGGGCAACTTTTGAATCTTATAAAAGACAAAAGGATACAATCTTTGCTTGAATCTGAGTGCCACGCACAGAAGACACGGTCCGAGGTCAAAACGGAGGCCGGTTGAGCATCGGGGATTCACTTTCTTGCACTTTCTTAAGCTATGAAGACCCAAAACTACTCATATGGCCTAAACAAGGCTGTGGGAACACCACCGGCTGGACTAGGTGGCCACCGGTTGCAGAAAATGTTCACCGGCAAAATATTGTGCCGACCGGCACAAAATAGTGTCGACCGGCCAAAAATGACTGATCGGGGGCAGTTTTGCCATTTTGCTCCGGGTCTTTTAAAATAGGGCTTGAAACCCTATTCCTTCACTTTTCCACCACTGAAAATACTTGCCCTCTCTCTCTAGAGCATTTTCTCTTCCTCTTTTCTCCGTTTTCTTCGCGTTTTACGCCCGTTTCGTCGTCGGATTCGCGATTTCCTTCGCGTTTCGGACGTTTTCAACCGAACAAATCTTTGTTTCGGTGCCTCTTTTGCTATTTCCGCTTTTTCGGGACTTGTTCCCCTCGATTTCCTCTTCATTTTCGTGCTTTCTCATCTTCCGGCCTTTCCGGCCATTTTCTCACCCGCTCGGGGTTGACTTTTCGGTTGACCCTTCGCATTCTAGCCCAGTTTTCCTTTTTCGGCCATTTTCTCACCACCATTGCCATGGCTGACGATGTTCCACACGTCGGGACTCCCCCGGATCACGAGATGGATCCCGGGGTCGAGCTCCTCCCGCTGAGCGAGCGCCCGTTTGATCCGGCGACCTATCGCCCGGCGATTCACGTACTACCACCAGATGGTCTTCGCCACTTCCGCAGCTTCGACAGGGCACTGGACCCGGAGCTTCTACTACGCGAGCCGACCTCTCACCTATCATTCGGCGCTTCTGAGGTAACCCTTCTGCTCTGCTTTACTTTCTGCAATGTAGAACCGTAAACTGTCAACTGCCATAGCTGATTACAACCCTTTAATTGCTTAGCTCTGATATATTGTATGCTGTAGTTGATCGTAGACAAACTCACAACTGATATCTGTTTTAGGACCGACACATGCACATACGCTGTACTAGCCCCAATCACCCAAACACACGGCACACCGTATTTCACTGCAAACTCACCGACACCCGGTATTTGCTCGGATCTGAAAACATGTTGTACGCTGTATTTACACTGAACCACACAAAACACGCTGACGCATCATACGTTGTAGTTCACCTACTAGCACACTGTAACCCGATATCTGCTTGAATCTAAAAAAATGTGCACACATGCACCATATCTGTATGCTTCTTGAAACTGCATTTTGAATATTGCTTCGCAATTGCTGTCTTTGATTATAGAGAGACTCCCATACCGTCCGCGGGTATGGGAACATTGTTGCTCGAGATTGGTACGCGGAGCTTCCCGAGGCGGTTCGCCGTATCGTAGACCAGGCCGGCTTCGGCGCTTTCTGCAGGGGGCTGACTCGACTCACGGCTTGTAGGCCTCTCCTTGCTGCCCTGGCAGAGAGGTGGTGGGACACCACCGATTCATTTCATTTGTCGGCGACTGGGGACATGACGATGACCTCTTATGATTTCTCGGTGCTCACAGGCATCGGGGTAGGGGGTGATCCGATCCCCTTCGATATCGACATGGATGAGTGGACCGCCGCTCAGATCTATTTGCTTGGCGAGGCGCCACCCCTTGCTCGTCCGGGATTTGTTCGTTACTCCTGGTTCGAGGTGCAGTTCAGGGTGCAGCCTGCGTTAGAGGCGGCGGCTCCGATGACTGAGACGGCCGTAGAGCAGTACGCGCGCGGTTTTCTGATGTTTTTGCTAGGGACCACCCTCTTCGCCGATCGAGCGAACACCGTGCCTCTTTGCCTTCTCAGCGCACTGGTGGACGTCCGAGACATTGTGCGTTACGACTGGGGTGGCGCAGCTCTGGCCACTCTTTACGGGTACATGAGCTCGGTCTCCCGTGGCAGCGGGCAGTTGCTCGGAGGCTACTGGCGAGCTTGGGAGGTACGTCCTCTCCTCTGCTTTACATTTCTGTTCTGTACTTTCTGTACTCTGCACACTGCGCACACTGTAGACTGCTTTACACTTGCTGTATACTGTACACACGGCACACACATACTCTGCTTTACACTGACTGCACACTGCTCACACTGTACACTCTGCACAATACACTGCATAACACACAGCTCTGCTATTTCTGCTTTTCTGTATATTCTGCTTTATCTGATAAATGTACTGGTATCTGTCTTGCAGTTGTGGGTTTACGCCTACTTCCCCAGACTGGAGCCAGTGCCGGAGACGGAGACTCCTCTAGTCGTTCCCTTCTCGCGCTGATACGATGGGAGGTGCACACGGCGGCCGCGGGAGACGTTCAGCTTCTTCCGCCGCTATTTTGACACCATCACCCCTGCCGAGGTATGTTTTTACTTGCAGTTCATTTAAGCTTCGCTTTGCATTTGTATATCTCAATACCAGTAGATAACCAACTGTATTTCAATTTCAGGTCACCTGGCAGCCGTGGGCTGCTCTGCCAGTGATGATGAGGGATCGGTTTGCCGGTGCCGTTGAGACCTCGCGTTACCGGGATTTTGATGGAGGGCCCGGTCTGTCGGGCTTGGTACCTGGGCGAGCGCTTCTTGCGTCAGACCCTGGGTTTACCTGAGCAGATAGTCCCGGTGCACCCTCCCGAGCACATGCGGGATACCGAGCGATTCACTGCCGATCAGATGGCGGACTACACCCTTGGCTGGGAGGCAGACGGCTACAGAGGCGAGGGCGATTATTCAGAGTACGTCCGGACCTTCATCATGCGGCCTCTGAGTGGTGGCCGTCGAGCTGAGAGAGAGAGACCTGCGGCGCCGGCGGCTAGGGCAGAGGTGGGAGCAGGAGCAGGATCGTCACAGAGGGCTCGAGCTCGTGGCAGGAGAGGGGTGCAGAGGGGACGAGGGACTGACTGGCCTGCTCTACCTGCTTCATTGACTTTCCGAGGGCAGGGTGGGGTGACCTATCAGATCCCCTTCGCCCCTCCACCAGCTGATCATGAGTTCGTCGGTGTCCCCGACTTGCCTCCGGTATGTATTACTGCTTTTCTGTACAGTCGTTTTATTTTAGTTTATTTGATATTCCACAGAATATTGATGCATCTGATTCCCTTGCAGGCGTCTTCTAAGTACACCCGGCAGTTACTGGAGATGAATGCCTCCATGGCGGGGATGCTGCAGCGGACCTTCGAGTTCCTAGCCTTTTACGGCCTTCCGGTATGTTTTCTCTGTCATAGCTTCAAACCATTCACAAACTGATTCGCACAATCTGATACATAACACAACACTGAATGCCCAGCCCTCACAGCACTTGATACACTGTATTCACACACTGCATTCTGTACTGATAAACTGCTCACGGCATTCATACTCTGTATTCCCACACTGCTTTCTGTACTGATAAAACTGCTCACGACACTCATACTTTGTACTTATTCACTGCATTCTGCACTGATAAAACTGCTCACGGCACTCATACTTTGTACTCATTCACTGCATTCTGCACTGATTAACTGCTCACGGTATTCATACTTTGTACTTTCTGCATTTGATAAACTGCTTCATGTATACTGATGCATTTGCCTTTTGCACTTTTCAGCCTCCCTTCCCAATTCCTCCAGTGGGTGGTAGCGCTCCATCTGGACCTCCCATTTCTACTCGGGATGGCAGGAGATTCCCCCGCACCAGGGGAGGGCGTACTTATGCCGGGAGCAGCTCATAGGCTCCGGTTGCAGACGACGAGTCTGAGGAGGAGGCGGAGGCGGGGTCGTCGGAGGAGGAGACCGGGGACAGCTCGGGCTCAGACTCAGACAGCGATGCTCCTGATGATGCGCCTGGGCTCCTGCCCAGGAAGAGGGCGAGGACAGATCCCCCGGCGCGAGGCCATTGATGATGCTGATGACCCAGACTTTTGCTGTTTCTTTTATTTCTTTTCTTGTACTTTTCTCTTTTGTTGGTAGATAGAGTACTTTGTACTGCCGCGAGCAGGTTTTTGCTTTCCTCAAACTTTGTACTTGAAAGGGACTATATGGAACAAACTTTTTGTCTGAAAAAGTGTTACATTTGTATACCTCATAGTTTGCACTGCATTGCATCATATTAGACCTCAAATGTAAATGATTTTTGATCTGTTGTCTGACAATTGAACACTTGCACTGTAATAATCAGATAACCGACCAACTAAACAGCAACACAACACATACAAATCACTGCTTAAAACTGGACACACTGCCCATACTCCACTGGGGACTAATCTGCTGGGGATTGATCTGCTGGGGATTGATATGCGCACAGCCCATAACACAACATTTGATTCATTCTGCACACGGCAAATCCTGAACAAACAGCCCAATCTGACAAGACGGACTACAAAGGCTGAAACCGATCAAAAATTGAAGCATACTCCAATGCCCCAAATTTTCCCTTCTCTTCTTTTACTTCGCATAGATGTGGAGAATGGCACAGCATTCTGAGCACAGGCAATTTTTTGAAATAAAGAAGGGTTTCCAACCTGGGTATCGAGCCTAGACTGAACACAGCGGGAAAGACTCATTTGAATAAAACAAAGGCACACGACCTAAACGCAACGAGACACGCTCGGAAGGGACTCGAAACCAAAAGCAAGACCGACAAATCAAAAGACACGACACACGGACGTGTTTACAAAAGACCTCAGATCTCGAGGAGCCAGTTCCTCCAGGTTTTGTTCCCACCTTTTCTGATTTGTGATACTCACATCACTCGGCCCTCAGGCTCGGTTTTTCTCTCAAAAACCCTCTTCTTACTTTTCCTCTCAACTTACTCCTCTCTATTCTTTATTCTCTCATTTTTCAATCCCTCCCCAGGTATGGTTGACGGATAAATGAGAGGTTGTGGGTTCACGCCCGATACAGCTAGCTCGCAGCCACTTCTTCTGGTAGATAGGGTGCCTGTCGGGCAAGTGTGTTGGCAGGAGAAGGACAGAAGGCCTGACTCAACTGTGCCCCTAGTTCGTCACTTTGACCATTTTTTTTGTTTTCTTCCTAAAACAGTTTTGACCAAAAGTGAGAGTCAGATTAACACACTTGTTCGATTTCTGATTTGAAAATCATGTGAACCAGGCTGTGAACACTGAAAATTCTCCTTTTTGGGTCCAAGAAAATGGTCCGGTTTTGGAAAATGAAATAGTTTTCAAGAAAATAGTCAACCTCAGTAAAACTTTTCAAAAAACTATTTTTGCAAACAGTCAATGCTCAACGAGCATAGAACTTACCCTCGAGATGTGCAACCTCGGATCGGAGGCAATGGAAAATTGCCCCTTGCTTGAAGGAGGGGCAAAGCAACGGAAAGTTGCCCCTAGTTTGGACGGCAACTCAGGGCAACTTATGGCACTGTGTGGCAATGGAAAGTTGCCCCTTGTGTGGATGATGCCGCAGCATGCTGTAAGCCAATCCTTGTTGATGACAGTCGGACCCTCGGCCACGGAGGAGACGAAGACGGTTTGAATCAATATATGGACACAGTCACCTGGAAGGTGTTGGTGGTTGGACTTCAAGAGGAAGTTGGTCACGTAATTCCCGGTTACTGCAATCGAGACATCAGATTCAGATGAAGCATAAATGCCCAAAACCATGACATGGACTGAGACGCTATGGAAGCGTTGGGGGCTGGACTTCAAGATGAAGTTGCCTACGTATCCCAAACATGGGAATCAAGCCTTACGTAGTTCCGGTTAAGGTACACTCGGGTATTTTAACCTTCACTTTTAGGCTCTAATTCTTGCCAAGGCGCCTGTTGCAGGTTTTCGACCTTGCGAGCTATGTTTTTTTTCTTTTCATTTTTTTCTTTTTTCATTCGTTCTCTTCTTTTTCAATTTTCATTCCTTTTCTTTCTTCTTCTTTTTTCTTATATTTTTTGCTTCTCTTTTTTTTTACTTTTATTTTCTTTTTCTTTTTTGTATTTTTTTCTTTTTCTTGCTCTAACTTTTGCCTGGGTCGCCCTTCCGGGTTTTCGGCCCAGCGAGCCTCTCAAAGGGTAAAAGTGTAGCAAGTCCATACCAAATGGTTTTTGAAATTGAAGCCTCTCCGTATCCAAGAGAGTGACTGTTGTATTAATTTGCAGGAAAAGTCCATCCCGGTTGCTTCTCGAGCTTGGCTTGGTGGGATCTGATCTTCTTGATCTGACGTTGGTGCCTCTTGTTCGAGGGCTACTTCAAATTGGGCCACATGGGCATTTGATTGCTCGGAAATTCTGAACGGATTCCAGGTTCGAAACAGATAGACTGAACCTTGAGACTGAGAGCGATCCTAGGCTGCACAATCTCAAGAGCGATTCCACACAGGTCTTCACAGGACTGCGCAAAACATTTTGTTTTTGAAAATTTTTAAGAAAGCGACACATCGCTCGTGCTAAAGATAGTGTGGAACCAGTCTGGATCAAGCCAGGGTCCTTCTCAGTACTCACGCTGGCAGGCATGATTCTATTCATTAAAAGCACAACATGCTTCTCTTTCTCTCAGTTTCGATCAAAGTTTTGCAAAAAACCCGAGGAATTCCTTCCTCTTCGTTTTTATCACCGCAGTGTTTAAAGAAGGTTTTGAAAAACTTAGGTCACTACAACGAGTTCAAGGCACGAGAGAGCAGGTAGAATGTACTGTCGTTCCATTCACATCTTCCGGCACAGTTAGCTCAAACTGAAAACAAGCATGGAAACGGGATAGCCGCAGCTGTTTCATTCCAAAACCCTGATTGCAACTGGCTCCTTAACTGAGACGGACTCAAAGGGAGAAACAAAAAGATAATTACAAAACGGTGTTCGAGGCAACAACCCCGGAATCACCTGGTATTCTATACAAAAGGGACTGACTCATTACAACAAGACAGACCCTGTAAGCAAAAAGACTGACTCAATACAGAGAGACAGACTCAAAACAAAACAAAACAAAGACTGACTCGGCACCCGAGCCGGAATTTACAAAATTAGCATTGGTCGATGCTCAAAATGCGTGCCAAACGCTACATCCCAAAAATGCTCTAAACACTGCCCGCAGGCGATTCACCTTCTAATTACATACTCGCGGTATCTGTGCCCTCGGTATCTGTGTCCTCAAAATCCAAGAACTCTGTAGTGACTGATTTGGCCGAGGTAGGCGGGAGGATAACCTTGTTGTCAATCAAATCCTGTACCTCATGACGGAGGCGGAAGCAGTTATCAGTAGCATGACCAGTCTGCTGATGGTATGCACAGTACAGAGTGGCATCATGGCCCGCTGGAAGGGGCTTGGGGAGCGGCCTAGGATCGAGGGGTGTAAGATGCCCCTTTTTGGCCAATATCAAAAGTGCTCTAGACAAAGGCATGTGAAGAGGATGGAAGGCCCTGCGCCCTCGGGGCAGGTACTTTGGAACCTGAGCACTTTTGCTAGATGTACTAGCGAACGGGTCAGCGGGTGCGGCCTTGGATTTCTGATTTCTCCCAGGTACAGGATTGGGAGTGGATGGAGCTACTCTGGCATGACGGGGCCTGTCCCGGTTTTCTGACTGATTTGAACTCCCCTCAGGTGGAGTGGGGAAGACATCATCCACAATTTTGGTTACAATCGCGGATACCTGTTGCTTGTTCATCCCGCCGGCTTTCAAAGCCTCTACTGCCCACAGCAGTTGTTCCATAGGATCGGCATCTGCCTTTGCTTTGTCTTTTCCCCCGGCCTCAGCCTGATTGAGGGTTTGGGTTGATACTGGTACATCGTTGCCATGGCTGGAGGCCATCTCCGGTTGGCTGAGTTCAATTACGATCCGTCCCAACAGCGGGGGCTCCTGGGATACGAAACTCCCGGCATACGGTGCAGCTGGCGATGAAGCTGACATCCCATAGGCGAGATCTGCTATGGACCTCTGGAGATCACCTATCATCCCCATTAACTCGAATGTAGTGGGCTCGCGAGCCTGATAGAACTGGGGGGTCCAGATCGGGTGTGCAGCGGGTGACCTGGGAGGATGCGGCATATCAACGCCGGTCTCACTCTGTGGGGTGATCCCTTGATCTAATGCAGCTGTCATAACCACTATCTCTTCTGAATTCTGCGCCATGCTAAATTCTACCTCGGCAAGAGGAGGACACTAGCTGTTCTGGATCAACCCTCTGAATCTCTGAACTGGAAACGGAAAACAAACAGCATTTCAGCCCCAATCAAATCAAACACAGATGCACTGAATAACTGTACTCCACTGCTGATCTTTGTTCCTCAGAATCACTATTCTCAGAACCAAACTGATACCCACGGATAACTGATTCTCAACAATACTAACACTGGTGCCCTCGGGCCAGATACCCATTCTTGCAAACTGACATGTACTTTCCCTGCAGGGATACATTCTAAAAGCACATAGCAAGTAAAGAGAGCCAAAACACCCCTATGTTGGGGTAGGGTTTCCCTGTCCTATTTTGTCAGGAACTAGGGTTTCACTACGCACGCAGCGGTTTCAAACAACCTATATCGGGTAAGCAATCTGTCCTAGTTTGGAATGGTCACTACGGATTCCGAATATGCACTAGGTCGAATGGTCAAAAAGGGTGCCCCAGTAAAACCGGGGTTTGTGTTCCCATGCTGTCAGAGCCCATAACCGGTCAGCCTTATGGTCATGCCTTGACAAGACAAGCCTCCGGCAAACCGTTCAGGAATGGCAGATGGCAAACACTGTGTTCCTAGGCGCACCAATGCACATGCAATGCAAAGAAACACATAAATGAAATCAAAACAGGATATCACGAGTTCGAGTCAAGCTCTCTAAACTCCCCAGCAGAGTCGCCAGAAACTGTAACATGTCCGCAGGGGACCTCGCTACAGTTCGGACTCCCTTTTCATGTTGCGGTTCTAAATCTGAACCAAAGAGTCCACCTCTGGCAAATCGTTTTGAAGAAAAACAGATTTTTTGAAAAGTAGTGCCAAACATGGACTGCTTTGCCAGATTACAGAGTCGCCACCTAAATATTTTAAAATGGGGGAATTTAGGAAACCCTGACTCGGTGCCGAAGGCCACGTGTCCGTCATCACCAAAGTGACTTGGCTCGGGAGCTTGGGTACGATCGGGGAAGGTCAGCTATGAGCACCCCCTCTCGCCCGATCCGAAGACCGGCCTCTACTAACCATGATATCCGATTTTGAAAACGTTATGTGCCCTTATTCCGGTTAATAGCCTAGAATTACTATGTTATGCGCACAGCAAACAAGTATAGACTAGATCGCCTAATTTGGAAATAAACATTGCATATCCGTTGGTTTGGAAAACGCTTTGGAATTTGCTACTCGCAAGTAGGCTAAAACACGGATTTCAACGAGTTTTCCAACTCAAACAATCCAACCTCCACCCACAGGCATTCAAGCAGTTTAACACATAAGCATTTAGCCGCATGGTAAGCATACTATCATGTCAACATTCACACGCATGCGAGATGCTAAAGCATAAAAAACTTACATTGTACTCCGTGCCAAAACAATAAACTAGTTAGCAGACATGCATGGCCTAGCTCATGTTAAGTGACTAATGCAACACATACAGCATGTGATTAGGATAGGCTCAGCTAACCCTAAGATGGCATGTGAAATGCAATCATTCAATCCACGTATTCAACTTGGAATTGAAAATACAATGCAGTTTGTATGATGTACCGAGCCCGGTGCATGTAAACAAATGCATGGATGAACGCATGCATAGCATAAGGTATGCTAAAATAAACGTGCCCTAATCTACCATCAAAGCAGGTAAATAAAAGGGAGAAAGAAGTGGGGGTTGGAAGACATACACACACCGACGCACACTTATAACAGATTTGCCCTCGCTCGGAGGGATCGAAAGAATAATACAAATAATTAACTATGCAAGCTAATTAAAATATTACAAATTCACTAAATTAATTAAACGAATTAATTAATCTAATTAAAGCAGTAAACCGCCTCGGGATGAGGGCCGGATGCAGCACGCGCTCGGGACTCGCTCGGAATCGCACTACCATGCATGGTTTGCCTCTGTTTTCCCTGCTATCCTCCTCTCCTAAAATGTCTAACTCTCCAAATTTTCTAACCCTTGAGCCAAGAGAAGAAGGCCTTCTCTTATAGGCCACCAAAGCTTACAAGCTAAGCAAAAAAACAAGGCCATCCCTCCATACACGTGTATGGAGGGGAAGCAAAAGCCTTACAGCTGTCTAAAAATATCTCCCAAAACAACTGTATAGGAGTCGGCAGGGCAAAATGGTCATTTTGCCAAAACAAGTGCCGACCGGCACAAAAGAGTGCCGACCGGCACAATACAGTGCCGATGGCAACAACAACCAGCCGGTGGCCTCTAGCCACTGCCGGTGGTGTGTGGGGATGCTTCACAAGGCATTCCCTGCCCCTCCAAGGCAAAGCACAAGTGTTTGGTGCAAACCGGACACAAAACGGTCGAGTTCGGAGGTCCTGAGGCAAGGCGCGCGAGCCGAGAACTCCGGGAACTCCAAACGAACACAAACATGGATAATCACCGAGTGTTCAAGCGGTGACGTCCAAGTCTTGAGGACGGTCAAAAATGGGGTGTCTACAGATGCGCACAACAAAACAAGTATAGACTGGATTGCTTAAGTTGGAACAAAGCATCGTATATCCGTTTGTTTCGAAAAATGGATTAAAGTTTGCTACTCGCAAGTAGGCTAAAACACGGGTTTCGACGAATTATTCCAACTCAAGCAACCCAACCTTCACCCACAGGCATTCAGACAGTTATATCACATAAGCATATAGCCTCATGGTAAGCATGCTATCATGGCAATCACTCACATGCATGCAAGGATGCTAAAGCATAAACACTTACCGAGTACTCCGAGCTAAAACAAAAACTAGTTAGTAATCAATGCATGATCCTAGTTCATGTTAAGATGGCTAATGCAACATATGCAAAATGCAACTAAGATAGGCTCGGCTATTCTAAGATGGCATGTGAGATGTTACAACTAACACGTATTCAACTTGGAATTGAAATACAATGCAGTTAGTATGATGTGCCGAGCCCGGTGCATGCAAGACATATGAATGATGCAAACATACATAACATAAGGATGCTAATTGAAATATGCCCTAAATCTAACCATCGTAAGCAGTTAAATAAAAGAGAGAAAGAAATGGGGATTGGAAGACATGCATCACACACACGCACGCTTATTACAACATTGCCCTCTCTCGGAGGGTCCGAATAATAATACAAACTAAATAAATAATTAACTACCCTAGCTAATTAAATATTACATAACACTTAACTAATTAAACAAATTAACGAAGTTATGGAAAGCAGCAAAAGGCCTCGGGAAGAGGGATGCACGCATGCTCGGATTGGCTTCGCCCGGAAACCCGTTGCCATGCCACTATTGCCTCTGTCTACACTGTTTTGCATCTCTGAAAATGGTGCCAACCTCTATGACACTTCTGAACTGCCTTAGAGACATGTTGAGAGGTCATCGACCAAATGGAAAGGCCACCGACCATCTGTCATTGGTCATCGACCATTAATGAAGCCATCGGCTGGATTTTGGTGGTCGGTCGGCACTACAAGTAGCCGACCGGCCATTTCTTCCTGCAGAACACTAGTTTTGCTGCAACAGAGGACAGACAGTGCATGACATAGGATTTTCAAAGCAAAATGTTGCACGACCACCCTCCCCATCATGTTATGGACTCAAGGGAGTGTGGCCCTCGGTCCTCGGGCCACCAATCACGCATTTCGATGCATGATGGCCAAAGGAGCCGAAGTATGCAATTTCAATGTCAAATGGAGTGCACACAAAACACATAAAGGACCCAACCTCTATCATGCTTGATCAAGAGGCAAGGCATGCATGCAAAATGCAATGCAACAAGCATGCCAAACCATGCAATATAGCTCAAGTATGCAACAACATGCAATATGGCTAAGCATGTGCCAACAATGCAAACAACGAGCATGCAAGACACAATGTAACCAAAGTATACAAACATGAAGCAATGTAACAACATTTGAGCAACATGCAAAGGATGGACTTAAACTAATATGGGTAGCTCTCAAGCATGCCAAAATCAGTGGCCAAACATGATGAAAACAAAGCCCCAAAAACTCATGCAAACATGCACAATGCAATGGCTCCAAGCCTAAGGCACAAGATGCAACTCTCCAAGAGCATGGCAAGAATGAAACATGAGATACTATGGCATACATTCCAGCTCTGAAATAGCATACAAAATGACTCCGAAATGATATAACAACTCATACAATGCATGTTAGATGGGCTCAAACACCAAAGACTAGTGAAGTGTATTACACTATAGTCATGCAAAGCAATGTTCAAATGATGAAACCAACCCCAAACAGACCTTATGCAGCCCTAAAATAGTGGCAAAATGATATGAGATGGTGGCTCGAAATGCATTTAAATGAAGCTTATGCAAAGGCTCATAAATGGGGCATACAAGTACAACTCTCAAACACATTTAAAGCATGAAAAATATGGGAGTATGGCACAAGTATAAGCTCTGAAATATCATACACAATGATACTAAAACATGCAAACACCTCAATATGAGCATGCAATAGGCTTCAAAACTTAAAGCTAGGCATGGCTATTACACTACAAGCATACATGGCAAGCACCAATCGACCAAGAGGCCTAAAAACAGAGCTAAGGTAGCCCAAAATATGAACAAAATATGTTTGGAGTGTGGTCAAAAGGTGCTAGAATAGAGGGCCAAAACAACATGCAATGTGAGCTAGTAAGCATGATTTACACTACAAGCCTATGAAGCATGTGAGGGGCCACCAAACCAGTCAAAAATAGGATCATGGCATGCCAAAATATGACCAAATACCCACTAAAATGTGTCCAATACATGCAAGAATGAGGTGCTCCTTTGATAAACCATGAAAGGGGTTACTCTACACATGCAAGAAGCAAACAAAAGGGGACCAAACCAGCCATGGATAGAGGCTAGGCAGGTCCCAAAACTCACCGAAAATGGCCTGAACCAAGCTTGGGATGCATGCAAATATGGACTCCTTTGTAAGGCCAAAAATGCAAGTAAACAAAACAATAAGGAGAGGGGATGACCCTCTCCTTCTTAGGACCTCAAAACATCATCCCCACCACTGAAATCCCTCTGGATTTCAGTGGTGAGAAGGCCAATACAAGGTGGTCCCGAAGCTCACAAAAAAAGGCACAAGAAAGAGGCCAAATAAGGCCTAAGAGGAGGGTAAACAACCCCAAACACCAAAGAGACCTTAAACAAACATGTAAAGGACCTCAAAATAAGACTTTTTTCAGTTTATGCCAAAGCTCGAAAATGCTTGCAAGTATGGCTAAAAGATGGAGCAAAATAAAGCTTAAAAAGGAAAAAAGTGTACTCACCCTTGTAGCTCAGCAAAACAGCCACTTCTCTGGACCAAAACCAGCTCCTTAAGCTCTCTCAAGACCTTCCAAGAACCTTAGGTTGATGGTGGAAGGGTTAGGCTATGAGGTGGTGTGCAAAGGGCCAAGAATATTCACTCTTCTAAGCCTAAATGTAGAGATGCAAGAAGAGATATGTGTATAAGCCTTAGACAATTTTTTTAGAACCTTTTCTAATGAGAGAGAGGCTCCCTCTTATAGAAGAATAAAGGTCCAAGCTTCTCTTAGAAGCTTGGAGCAAAGGGGCCAAGCTTCTTAAGGAAGCTAAAGCAAAAAGGGTCAAGCTTCTTGAGGAAGCTAGAGCAAAGGGGTCAAGCTTCCTTAAGAAGCTAAGAAAGGCTCAAGCTTCTCTTAGAAGCTTGAAGCAAAGGGTCAAGCTTCTTGGAGAAGCTAAAAAGGGTCAAGCTTCTTGGAGAAGCTAGAGCAAAAGGGTCAAGCTTTTTAGAGAAGCTAGACAAGGGTACAAGAGGTTCAAGTTTCCTAAAAAACGAGGGATTCAAAAGGTTCAAGCTTCCTCAAGAAGCTAAAATGAGGGGTTCAAAAGGTTCAAGCTTTCCCAAGAAGCTAAAACGAGGGGTTCAAAAGGTTCAAACTTCCTCAAGAGGCTAAAACAAGGGTTCAAAAGGTTCAAGCTTCCTCAAGAAGCTAAAACAAGGGTTCAAAAGGTTCAAACCCCCTCAAGAAAAGGTCTCGGCCAGAAAAAGTGGCTGATTGACCAAAATCAGTGGCCGGCCGACCAAACACAATGCCGACCGACCATCAATAGTGCCGACCGGCCATCACCAATGGCCGGTGGCAAGGAAAAAAGGCCAGTGGCCTCAAGCCATGGCCGGTGAGGTGTGGGGATGGCCAACAAGCCATTCTCTGCCCTCCAAAGCAAAAACCAACAAGTGTTTGGTCCAACCAAGCACAAAACAGTCAAGTTGAGAGATCCTGAGGCAAAGCGCGTAGCCGAGACCTCCGGGAACTCAAAACGAACACAAGCATGGATGATCACCGAGTGTTCAAACGGTGACGTCCAAGTCTTGAGGACGGTCAAAAATGGGGTGTCTACAACTTGCAATACATCTTACAACCCATATTTCAAAACAAATATTTGTCATTATTTGTTACCAAAATCAAGGTAAAAATAAATCCCAAAAAAATCCATAAAACAGATAATCATCATCGCCCTCTGCTTTGTCCTCCAAACTGCCCTCTTCATCGCCATCGATCTCACTATTTTACGCCCCAAAACTCCCAAATTCTGGCTGAGCTC
>CM069905.1:127032731-127152382 GCA_036172215.1 Camellia granthamiana
CTCCAATAGATAACTGTATTTCTCTTGGAGATGACTGTACGGGGGGCGAAATATTCAGTGCTTTCCGTACTCCTTGGACTCAAGCTTCACGTGACGGCGTCTAACCTGGCAACAAAGAAACGGTGAGTAGCCCGGCGGTGGGTTGCCGGATAGACCCTCCGATGATCAAGTCAGATCACTTAAGGAAGAAGAATACTGTCTAGAGAGAGAGGGTCGTTTAGATTGCATCAATGGCCTACCTCTAACGTTCCTCTTCCATTCCTTTTTCTAGGCTGGCCATGCAGCCTCTGGATTGTGCGCGCACTACCTATGCTGTCCTTCCCTGAACAGGTGGCAGTGCTCGCCTCTCACCACCTTATGCGTGTAAAGGCCAAATCCCCAACCAGTACATGCACAACTGCCAAATGGTATTGACGCGTGCCTGGAGCA
Source organism: Camellia granthamiana (assembly GCA_036172215.1). Lineage (NCBI taxonomy): Eukaryota > Viridiplantae > Streptophyta > Magnoliopsida > Ericales > Theaceae > Camellia > Camellia granthamiana. The sequence goes on from CM069905.1 coordinate 127,033,161, forward strand.
GATTTCCTCTCCCTCACGCCATTGGCCTAGGTGGCACACTTCACCGGAGTACCACGACCGGCCTATCCCTTCGAAAAGTCACAACTGCAGCCAACACGACCGAGCTTTCGATCTAGCCGGCCGAGCTCACGCCGACCATCATCGCAGTCTGAATTCCATCCAGGCCAACTGAAGGTGAAGCATGCCGGTCCCCTTCTCGACCTAGATTCTTTCCGGAATATCGATAGCTCGGTTGTGTCACATAAAGGTGCGCCAAGCCAAATGTCTTTCAAGGCATAGCCCGACCAGGCCTCAGTTCATGCCTGGTCGGCCAATCCCCTCGACCGCGCACGACCAGCTGGGGGGCCGCGCCAATCGAGGGAAATAGCTTGACGCCATGAGGTTTGACTAACCCACGTTACCGTAGCTCGGTCGTACTGTCGGTGCAAATCTCCCCTCTCAATTGCCCCTTAATCCCATCCGGGCTAATCGAGATTGGGATTATTGCCATCACCGAGCTGTCTTGTTTTGATCGGTCCTTGAGTTGCGCCTGTCTCAAGCCGAGCGTGATTGGGGCCAAATCCATCGCCGTGCTATATCACTTGGTCGGCCCTTGAATTGCGCCTGCAGTCTTGTCAAGGGTTGTACAGCCGTACTGACAGAGCCCTCTTCTCTATGCCATGTGGCTTCACCCCATTGGGACCGTACAAACCCCACAACTGTCTTCCTCGTGCTCGAAATTCAAACGGGCGCCGCCTTTGGGCTTCCCACCGCTTTTAATACATATTTGAGGGGTCACTTTTGCCCCCTCACTGTTCATTCTCACTCTGAGCCTAAAACCCTAGCTTCCAACCTCCAAGCTTCCGCCATTGTTTCCTTTGCTGCGCTCCACATCGTCTTCATTCGTTCCTATTCATTCTGAAACTGCCAACGAGCTCGTGGAGTCGAACCTTGCTTGTCATCTGGTTTTGGTGAGTTTATCTACTCCATTGCATTTTCTGTTTCCAATTTCCAAATCTTCATGCTTGTTTTTTATTTTTGCGCTTGCGTTCTTCGTTTTTGGTTTTCTGGGTTCTGAACTTAAATGTTAGAATCTTGCTGATGCCCCTTCTTCGGGGCAACACTTGAACACCCTAGGGAAAACCGGAATCAAATGGGAGGATGGGGCCTCCATGCCCCTGCTCCTTAAAACAACTCTGTACAAACTTTGAACTTAGGACGAACTGCTTGAATCTGGGTAGAACCGATCTAAGTAGGCAATTTAGATCCACAAATAGAACTTCAGCCGAGCAAAAACTAGTTTGTGACTTCTCGTTGAGGCTGCAACCAAGCTGAAAATAAGGATCAGAACCAAACTAGGAAGGCCAACTCGGCCAAGTAGTCGAGCCGAGATAGGGGTCGAACCGGTCAAACACCTAAAAACCTTTCACCAAGCTAAAAGATCCACATTTGAAGCCGTGCAATTTATGCCGTGCTAACCCTTGGACTTGTTTCTTAACAATGCAGAACAAACTAGGACCGACCAAGTCCCTTTAGCATTACCACTGGTGAAGCTCAACATCCGAGCAAACACACCAAAATTTTTCACCGAGATACAAATTAAATAACCGAATAAAACCAAGATAGATGGGGAAGTACCGGTTCATGGTGAGCTCGCCTGGTGCGCTAGTCGATTTTCGTAGGGAGTACAACATTCCAGACAATGTCGTTTTAGAGCTGGCCAAGAAAGGAGATACACCATGGGGTGACCTAGACCGGTGCCCCTTCACGGTCGTATCCATAGTGGAGGGAGGGCTTTGCTTCCCGGTCTAGCCCTTGATCTGCGAGTTTTTAAGGCAGACAAGGCTTTGTCCGACCCAAGTCTCCAACAACACATACAAAATAATAAACGGCGTGGCCGAGCTGAATAGGAGGCTCGGTCTCAATCTCGGCCTCGCCGAGATATTTCATCAGTACAGCCTCAGTAAGAATAAAGGTGGGTTTTGCTGGTACCTGAAGGTAAAGAAGGGCCGAGCAAAACTCATTGAGGGTAACCCCGATAAGGAAACCAATGACGATGACTTCCTGTGGGTGTCCGGTCATTACGAGGACACCGAGGCGCCCATACCGGGCTGGTATATTAGGAAAGATTTTGGCAGTGCTGGTGAGTAGCTCGGTAAATTACGTCATCTTCTTTTTGCATTGATTTTCTTCTTGCCGATCTAACACTTGTCGTCTTTTTGTAGATTACAAGCACTTGGCAGAAGACTACCAGTGGGCTAACCAGGAGGCCATAAGAGTCTTACTACGCCATCCGGCCGAGGAGCACGAATCCTCAAAGCTGCTCGACTTTGAACCGACCTATCACTACACCGCACCGCGCAAGAGCAGGGTGACCGACTTTTTGCGTGCGCTTTCTCCAGAGCCAGATCCAAATCTCCCACCGATCAAGCTTGTTCCACTCACTGCCGAGCAAGAAATGGCAAAGATCCGGGCAATCAAATCGATGATCACTGGTGAGCCGAGTGACTCGCAACCACCGGAAGCATCTAAAGGGACCTCTTCCAGTTCGGTCGCACATAATGAGGGGGCTGTGCTGGCTCTCGCAAACGAACAAGCAACTGGCCGGTCGAAGAAGCGGCCGAGGAGAGACCAAACCGGGCAGAATCTAGTGGATGAAGACTCAACCGAGTACGCATCCACCGAGCTGGGTGACCAGACCGAACAACCACTGAACGGGCCATCCAAAACCCCAAATGCCCCCCCCCGGTCTGGGCACTCGAGTTCAAGTACAAGGGTCGGACTGTCTCTGCGGCTGATTCAGTGTACGCGGACAAGGACTATTCCCTCGGTTTCAACATGACCAAGGGGCTGATCCTTCCCGCCGATACGAAGAAGCACGACGAGCTGTCCGACCTGAAACTACTTCGCTCGACGGCAAAATCGATCGTGTTGGTAAGTTCTCAGCTCCTTGTTCAAGTTATTGCTCGGTTACTTTTCGGTTCTCTGAATTCTGACCATCTTCATTTGTTTTCAGACCGCGCAAAAGAACTACCTAGCCCACGAGCGCATGATCGCCGTGCGGCAGAGCCTGCGGGACACCATCGCAGAGAACAAGGCCAAAACGACCGAGATAACAAAGTTGAAGGCCGCGCAGGAGGCGGCAAATGCCGAGCGCGCCACGCTAAGCCAGAAGCTGGATCGAGCTGAGGTGGACAAACAGCGGGCCGTGAAGTCGACAAAGGCTCGGTACCTCACCGAGCTGCGCAAACTTCGCAACGCCCATAAGGAAGAGAAGGATAAGGCGGTCGACGACGCCGAAGATTAGGGCTATGCCCAAGGTGAAAAAACCTATGAACGGCAGGTGCAGGCGACCAAGGACATCTTTTTCCAGTGCGGCTGGAAAGCTGCTGTGGAAAAAGTTGGCCTCGGTCATGACGCTGAAATTTTCCAAAATCCGCCTGCTGCCTTCATACCGGACTACATGCAGGCCTACGCCAACACCGTACAAAAGAGGCTCATCGAAGAGGCGAAGAAAGCTGCCGAGGAAGAGGCAAAGAAAGCGGCCGAGGAAGAGGACACAGCCGCGCAACCCGCGGATCAAACTTTTCCTGAAGCCTCTGACAGGGTCGAAGATCAAGTGGCCGAGCGGGGGGGTTGTCACGGTGGAAGGCGCCGACGAAGAGGCCAAGGAGGGCCTGCCCGAGCAGACGGTCGAGGTCGCCGAGTAGACGGTTGACCTTGAGTTAGATTGAATGTGTCCCCTTCTGTTTTCTGCTTTGTTTCTGTTTCTCTTTTTCTCTTTTTTTTTTTGAATGTAACCAGGTTAGGCCCCACCTTTGTAATGTAATTTCCTTAATCAATGAAAATTTGAACTTTTTGCTCGTTGATCTTTTATTTCTGTTCGGTTGCGACGTGCAAAATTTCTTCATTCAAATGTTCATGAATCACAACTGGTAGGTCGGCTATGTCAAGTCAAAATCAGAATTCCTTCAATTTTTGAGCGAACGTCACCACTTCATTTGGCCAAGCTAAAATCAACTCGGCCCTATAGGAGGTTGGATATATCACCAAAAGCTCATTTTGGTCGAGCAAAATCGGCTCGGTCCCTGCCATTTTGATAAAACGCCACGACCCTTTCGCCGAGTGAAAATCATCTCGGCCTTAGATTGGCAGAACACCAATATGTCCATGTGGCCGAGAAAAATCTGCTCGGCCTGTTTGAGTTGCGTAGAACGCCAACATTTCATTCGTCCGAGCAAAGTCATCTTGGCTCTTGTAAGTTGGACAAGACAAAAACATGTCGTTGGGCCGAGCAAAGTCAGCTTGGCTCTTTCCAGTTGGACAAAACGCCAACATTTCAATTTGGCCGAGCAAAATCAGCTCAACCTGCGGATTGGTCAGAACACCAATATTTCATTTAAGTTGGTCATGACGCCAACATCCCAATTGGGCGAGCAAAAATCAGCTCGGGCCTTATGCAAATTGGACAATACACCAATTATTGCACTGGACAATACACCAACTATTTGTGCGGTCTATTTCTATACCGGCGAGGGGAGATCAGTTCGGCCCCCTTCAGGTTGGTCTCCTTGCTCCTGGCATCCTTAGAGGCCCAATATCCTTGCAAATCACATAGTATAAACAAAAAGTATAAACATTTTTCATTACAAAGAGCAGTGCTATCCTTACATCGAATGCCAGAAGGCTAAAGGTCTAGAAAGCAAAGCAACAAAAGTGATTACATTTCAGAAGTAAAAGATCTTAAGGTTGGCTGCATTCCACGGTCTGGCGATAGCTTTACCATCTAAATCTTCCGGATGGTATGCCCCTTTGCTTGCCAAGCCAGTCACCTTGTATGGTCCTTCCCAATTTGCACCAAGTTTTCCTTCGCCAGGGACCATCGTGTTGCCCATCACCTTCCTCAAGACCCAGTCCCCAATTTTGAACAGCCTGGGGTGCACAGCGTTGTTGTATTTCTTGGAGAGTTCCTGCTGATAGGCTGCTATGTGGATCAGAGCCTGTTCTCTCCTTTCCTCGGCTAGGTTAAGCTCCAATGCGACTGCTTCATTGTTCAAATCTGGCTGGAAACTCTCAGACCGGATAGTTGGCATACCAATTTCCAGCGGGATAACGGCCTCCATGCCGTAGGCCAAGGCGAATGGTGTCTCTCCGATTGATCGCCTCAGCGTAGTGCGGTATGCCCAGAGCACATTAGGGATTTCCTCAGCCCACTTCCCTTTGGCTTTTTCAAGACGCTTCTTCAGCCCATCTAGGATGGTCTTGTTGGAGGCCTCCGCTTGCCCATTTGACTGAGGATAGGTCGGTGTTGAATTGTAGAACTCAATCTTCAGCTCTTCGCAAAATCCGTGAAAGAGTTTCCCATCGAACTGAGTACCATTATTTGAGATGAGGGCCTTTGGTATATCGAAGCGAGTGATAACATTTTGCCAAACAAACTTCTTCACATCTTTTTCCTTTATGGTGGCCAACGGCTCGGCCTCTACCCACTTGGTGAAGTAGTCGGTAATGGCGATGAAGAATTTGCGATTGCTTGGAGCTACTAGGAGGGGCCCCACTATATCCAGCCCCCAAAGTGCAAACGGCCAAGGACTTGTGAGGGGGAGCAATTCTCTCGCTGGCTGATGGATTTGGTGAGCAAATTTCTGACATTTTTCACACTTATGAACGTATTTCTGCGCGTTCGCCTGCATGCACGGCCACCAGTAACCTTGAGAAATTGCTCGATAAGCCAAAGACCTGCCCCCAGTATGGCTTCCGCAGATGTCTTCATGGCTCTCATAGAGGAAAGCTTCCACCTTGGTGGGGTGGACACACTTCAGGTATGGCCCGGTAAATGACTTCTTGTACAAGGCTCCGGATGGAGAGAGCCAAAACCACTCTGACTTGGCCCGGATCTTGTTGGCCGCCTTCTTTTCTTCTGGTAGCACTCTATCTTCTATGAAGGCGATGATGGGGTCCATCCAGGAAGGTCCCAAGTCGGTGCAGAGTACCTCAGTTACTTCTGGTTCCTCAATACTTGGTCAAGGTAAGAATTCTATCATTAAGGGGTTAGGGAAAGCTGTCTGGGTAGATGCCAGCCCGGCCAATTCATCGGCTGTGTTGTTTTCTTCGCGGTTGATCTGTTCCACTCTTATGGCGACGAACTTTTTGATCTCTGCGCGCACCAGCGCCTGATATTTCGCCATTCGCTCATCCCTGGCCTCATACTCCCCAGAGACCTGATTGACCACCAACTTGGAGTCGCTGAATACCATAAGGGCTGACACTTTCATTCTCAATGCGCTTTTTAGTCCAGCAAGGAGGGCTTCATACTCCGCCTCGTTGTTGGATGCTGGGAAGCCGAGCGTAATTGCTTGCTCAATAACCAGCCCGTCTGGTGAAGACAGTACGATACCCAGCCCGGCCCCATGTCTGTTGGATGCCCCATCGACGAAGAGCTTCCACATCTCGCCAATGAACAGCTTTCAGCAATCAGTGGGGTTCTGGGAGATTCTCAATTCCAAGCCTCTGGTCGGCTCATTCTGGTCTCTTCCCTTGTCTTGGTTGAGTTCGTCTTCCAATAAGTTACCCGGCTCCGCTAGTTCGGTCACCCTTCGCCCTTCTTCCACTTGCGAGCCAACACTCGTCTCCATTGCCTGAACCATGGGCTGTGCTAAAATCCGCACCAACCAAATCAACCAGGCAAACTAGATGCGTTCCAGGGGCAAATTCCGCCACAAAGTCTGCAAGAGCTTGAGCCTTGATTACGGTGCGCGGGCGGAACTTGATGTCGTATTGCCCCAATTCCACGGCCCATTTCAAAATTCGCCCGGTAAAGTCCGCCTTTTCAAAGAGTACCTTAAGCGGAAACTCGGTTAGCACAACTATTGTATGGGCATGGAAATAGTGCGCCAGCTTTCTCAAGGCCATCATCAGGGCCAGGGCTAATTTTTCTAGCTGCAGATATCTTGATTCAGCGGGGAGCAAGGTCTTGCTTACATAGAAGATTAGTAGGTGCTGGATGCCTTCAGCCCGAACCAATACCGCGCTCACCGCGTGTTGAGAGACAGCCAAGTAGAGATACAACTCTTCGCCCGGCTGAGGTGTGACTAAGATAGGGCCTGAGGAAAGGTATACTTTTAAGTCTGTCAGTGCACGGTCACACTCGTCATCCCAGAAGAACTTGGCCTTCAAAGTTTTAAAGAAGGGCCTGCAACGATCTGAAGACCGGCTGATAAATTTGTTCAGCGCGGCTGCCATCTCGGCAAGATGTTGTACGTCCTTTATGGAGTTTGGTCGCTCCAGCTCTTGTATCGCCTTGATTTGGGATGGGTCGGCTTCTATTCCTCGGTTTGTGACCAAAAAGCCCAAGAACTTCCCGGTGCCGACTCCAAAAGCGCACTTGGAGGCATTCAAACGAAGCTTGTGGTGTTTAAGTATAGCGAACATCTCTGCTAGGTCGGCGAGGTGTTGAGATTTCTCCTTACTTTTTACCACCATATCGTCGATGTAGGCCTCCATGGTGCGGCCTAAAAGGGGAGCGAACATCTTTGTTATCATCCTTTGAAAGGTTGCCCCTGCGTTCTTTAGTCCGAACGGCATGACTTTATAACAATACAGGCCTCTAGGGGTAGTGAACAATGTGATATCTCGGTCCGGTTCATACATGGCTATCTGGTGGTAGCCGTGATACGCATCCAGGAAGCTAAACCTCTGATGGCCAGCGGTCAAATCCACCAGCTGGTCAATTCGAGGGAGGGGGAAGGTATCCTTTGGGCATGCACGGTTGACCGTCTTGTAGTCAACGCAGACTCGCCATTTGCCATTCTTTTTTGGAACAACTACCGTGTTGGATATCCATCGAGGGTATTACACTTCCTCTATAGCCCCAGCTTCCAATAAGTTCTTCACTTCTTCTGCCACTACCTCGGCATGGTGCAAGGCTGAGTGGCGTGTCCTTTGGATGACCGGCCGTGCATTGGAGAAGACATTCAACCGATGGCAAATGAAGCTTGGGTCGACGCCAGACATATCGTAAGGCGTCCACGCAAAGGCTTCCATATTGGAGATAAAAAAGTCAACGTACTCATGTCGCTCGGCGCTGGACAGAGATGAGCCCAACAGGAAGAACTTGGTTGGATCGTTCTCATCAATTCGCACCTCTAGCAAATCCTCGACCGATTTTTCCTCGGCCTTCCTTCCCGCGTCTTCCAAGACTTCATTCCCTTCCGGTTCCTCTATCATTTGGACAAACCCTTTGGCTGCTCGGCTGCCATTTACCGCAACGAAGCATTGTTTTGCCATCACCTGGTCTCCCCAAACTCCCTCTATTTGTCCGCTTGGCGCCGGGAAGCGCAAAACCTGATGGTAAGTCAACGCTACTACTTGCATGGCGTGCAACCAGCCCCTGCCCAAAATTAAGTTGTAGGTGGATGGGACTTTGAGCACCCAGAACTCTACTTGCTTTGTGACTGAACCCGCTTTGACCGGCAATATGATCTTCCCTACCGGCCATTCTGGCAGTTGAAGCCAACCAAAGGGGACGTCGCAGGGGCCAAGTCCTTGTCCTCCAACTTCATTTGTTTGAACGCGTCATAATACATAATTTCGACCGAACTCCCCTGATCGATCAAGATCCTCTTGATGTCAAAGTCTTTGATGCGAAGAGTTACCACTAGGGCATCATTGTGGGGCATCTGGATCCGCTCTAAGTCCCTGCTCAAAAAGGTAAGGATGTCCTTCTCCTTGGTCTTCCCTTTCTTCACAGTGGGCTGAACGGAGAGCACTTCCCTCATGTGCTCGGCTTTCTTAATCATCCCTCTGAGCTCGCAGACCCTTGCTGGTTCAATGATGCCATGGATGACATTGATTACGCCTTGGGGTGCTGCCTCTAGGGCGGCTAGGCCGTTTGGCTCGGTTTGCCCTGATGGCGCGGCTTTCATACCCCCATCCATGTATTGGTCAAGGTGTCCCGCGGCCACTAGCTCCTCCAAATGTTGTTTGAGCGGCAAGCAATCCTCCGTTCGGTGTCCCTGTTCCTCATGGAAGGTGCAGCGATATCTTGAATTGAAGCCTCTCTGTGCATTCCCCAAACTTGGCCGGCCAGTGGACAAAAGACTCGCCTCGGATCTCACTCAAGATGCGGTAGATAGGGATTTTAAAGACCGTGGTGATTCCAGTCCACGCCTTCAATTTTCTCTTGGCATCCTCCTCTGCATCACGCGGAGCGTCAGCTCGGTCGTTTCTGCGACCTTTGTTTCTATCATCGCGGTTTGGGCCACGACGTTGATCTTTTGACCGGTCGTTTGGGCGGTTATCCTCCTGCCCGATCGAGTGAACCTTCCCCGCCACTCTTCTGCCTACCATCGCCGGGCTAGCCTTCTCGGTTGTGGAGGCGGCATCATCCTCCACACGGATATGTTCATTAATCCACTGCATCAATGACTCCATTGTCGCGGGCTGGTGCATAGTAAGCGAATCTCGCAGCCTATGTCCGACTGGAAGCCCCCACTTGTATTGAGTAATAGCCAGATTTGTAGGGTAGTCGAGGATCTCATTGTAAGTTTCCCAGTACCTTGCATTGTATGCCTTCAATGAACCTCCAGATTCCATTTTGACGCCCAGGAGATGGTCGACCTGCTTCGGTGTTCGAGTATTGGTTTTGAATCTGGTGACAAAGGCTTCCGCTAGCTGCTGCCACCCCTCGATACTCCCCTCTGGAAGCCTTTCGAACCATTTCAGGCCCAGTTCTCCCAAGCTTGCTGGGAATATGAGGCACATCAAGGCGTCATTGCGCTGGTGGCCAGCCATTACTTATCGGTAATGACTCACATGCATGTACGGATCTGACTTGTCGTCGTACAAGGTAAACTTAGGCTGGTGGAATCCGGCAAGGAGTGGTGTACCCTCAATTTCCGAAGATAGCGGCATGGGTGTAAGTCTCACCAGCTCTTTGTCCACCAGCGCAGGGGCCATCACCCTGGGCGCTGGCATCGCCACTTCTTCGCTACAACGAACTGGGGTGCTCAACCTCTGCAATGCCGGCACTCTCTGTGCCTCTCGACGGCACGCCCTCTCCTCCAATACTTCCCTCAAGTCTCTGGAACGGGTGGAGAAAGAGTATTGCGACGTCGACGACGGGCATGAGGGGTGGTAGGTGCTGTCGTGAGTGAGGGATCTGCCCTCTCTTTGGTCGGAATCTCCAACCCCATAGTTCCTGGTGATAGAGAGAGAGTGAGTCCTCTCCTGGCGGCGACTGCTAGAACGAGGGGACAGGGTGCGCCAACTGAGGTTGCCCTCTCCAGCAACACCCTTCCCCTTAATCTGGCCTTTCAGCATCTCCATCTCAGCCGCCATCTTGCGAATAAGGGCGTCCTGGTCTTTGAGTTTGTGCTCCAAGCGCTGCACACGGGACTCCCCCCGCCCCCGACGGCCCTCTGAACTCTTCGAACGATCAGTGCTCCTCCCGCGCTTATCTTGCGCACCTCGCGAAGAAGTTTCTAGGCCCGCCATGGCCGGAACACTCGGGGGCCCTCTCTCCGTCGGACAAACTCTGGTGTGATACCATTGACGACGAACGGTGGAGTTTCGTCGTTGTTGGCCATGGAAATAGTCGGAGAAGCTTGAAGAGCAAGGTTCGAGTATCAAAGACTTCCCACAGACGGTGCCAATTGTACGGGGGCGAAATATTCAGTGCTTTCCGTACTCCTTGGACTCAAGCTTCACGTGACGGCGTCCAACCTGGCAACAAAGAAACGGTGAGCTGCTCGGCGGTGGGTTGCCGGATAGACCCTCCGACGATCAAGTCAGATCACTTGAGGAAGAAGAATACTGTCTAGAGAGAGAGAGAGAGTCGTTTAGATTGCATCAATGGTCTATCTCTAACATTCCTCTTCCATTCCTTTTTCTAGGCTGGCCATGCAGCCTCTGGATTGTGCGCGCACTACCTTTGCTGTCCTTCCCTGAACAGGTGGTAGTGCTCGCCTCTCACCACCTTCCGCGTGTAAAGGCCAAATCCCCAACCAGTACATGCACAACTGCCAAACAGTATTGATGCGTGCCTGGAGCATATTTCCTCTCCCTCACGCCATTGGCCCAGGTGGCACACGTCACCAGAGTACCACGACCGGCCTATCCTTTCGAAAAGTCACAACTGCAGCCAATACGACCGAGCTTCCGATCTAGCCGGCCGGGCGCACACCGACCATCATCTCAGTTAGAATTCCTTCCGGGCCAAATGAAGGTGAAGCATGTCGGTCCCCTTCTGGGCCTAGATTCTTTCCGGACTATCAATAGCTCGGTTGTGTCACATAAAGGCGCGCCAAGCCGAATGTCTTTCAAGGCATAGCCCGGCCAGGCCTCAGTTCATGCCTGGTCGGCCAATCCTCTCGACCGCGCACAACCGGCCGAGGGGCCACGCCAATAGAGGAAACAGCTCGGCGCCGTGAGGTTTGACTAACCCACGTTACCGTAGCTCGGCCGTAGTGTCGGTGCAAATTTCCCCTCTCAATGACACTAGTCCAAGTGTTGGTAACAATCCAACTGTTGATGAGGGCAGTGTCTCTGCAAGGGGTAAAAGGCCTGTGATGCCCCAAATTTTTGGAACATCAAGAGAAATTAAATAAACAAAATGACTTAATAAACTAAAAAGTTGACATCTTAATAGGGCATTCCAACTCTCGTACATAACCAAAGGTTCAAATAATATTAAATAAAAACTTAAAATTATCCAAATACAACATCGATGAAATTATAAGGTCCTTAATAGCTAATATATAAGATAATAAAGTTATTCGACTTTAGTCATGATTTCAAGTCAGCCAAGGCTCTACGTTAGCGTCAACTCCATTTCAGCTTCAATTATTTCCTCGCCAAAACCTGGCATAAAACGCCAGGGCAACAAAAATATATGCCATGAGTTTTGCAATACAGTAAGAAAACATAACCAGCCTACCATTCTTTTTAAGAGAAAAATAATGAGATTATAAACATGAGATAACAATATAATTGTAAACATAAATTACAACCATTAAAGTAATTTCAATAATTTTAATAAGTTAGGTGACACTCGAAATCTCACCAAAGATATTTAACTCACCAACCACTAAGCATGGCAACGGTTAATTTGAAACCCTCCCTTGGTCAAATATTTAAGTGTTACCAACCGTAACCACCAGGAATGCCCACGTCCGGAGTTATATACCCAAGTAGTGGCATCCGTGGTCTGCCCCAAGGAAACGGTCTGCCAGGGGTACGTAACCTCCCTGTGTGCCACCAGCACATCCACCCTTATTCCAAAACCGAATACCGAAAAAGGTTCAAATAAGTCCCGTGCCATCTTAGAGTTTCGCAACACAATTTACGTGAGAATTCTCAAAACCAGGGCTCACCCTGAACAACCGGTATTGACCGTCAACCCTTAATTTCGTACACTCTTTAAAACCAAGACTCACCCTGAACAACTGGTATTAATCCTTTATCAGTAACTTTATATATTGAACATTAATTATTCAAATCTCAATCACCAATAATGTTATACCAACTAAAAAAAAAACTCCCAACATAAAACATTATACATGTCACACAATAATAATTCAATGTCCAAAATTTAACAAACAATTAATTTAAACAATGGTATGAACATAATAACTTAGATATTAAAATTATAAATAAATTATTTACACAGTCCTAAAATTCGTGCAATTGAACAGAATACTCAATGTGGATGTTTAGGTCACTTTTCAGAAAGAATTTCAGAAAAATAAGATGTAAATAATCCAGTAAAATTTTCAGCAATCTTTATGACACAGATTTGTCACATTTCCTTACCTTAATTCCATGCTTAATTTTATAGATCAAATCCATAATCTAAAAATTTATCATGGAAATAGACTTCTCAAATTTCATCTTTGAGTTAGAAATTACCAGATTTGGCTTAGTATAGAATTTTAAATAAATTTTCAATTACATAGTAAAATCTGTCTCACAGTTTCAAGTTTAGTTAAAAATTTGTATAAATTCATAGAAAGCTCAAAAATTGTTTCCAAAATTTTTTGGATAAACTAGACATCATCATCAACAACTTTGTAGGAGAAATCATCTCGAACTTTTGAGTATAAAATTATCTAAAAATTCGGGTAAACATGCTGGCAGATTCAAAACGGATTATTCTCAACACAGTTTCAGATTTAGTTAAAAATTTGTATAAATTCGTAGAAAGCTCAAAATTGTTTCCAAAATTTTTTGGATAAACTAGACATCATCATCAACAACTTTGTAGAGAAATCATCTCGAAATTTTGAGTATAAAATTATCTAAAAATTCGGGTAAACATGCTGGCAGATTCAAAACAGATTATTCTCAACACAGTTTCAGATTTAGTTAAAAATTTGTATAAATTCGTAAAAATCTCAAAATTGTTTCCAAAAATTTCTGGATAAACTAGACATCATCATCAACAACTTTGTAGAAGAAATCATCTCGAAATTTTGAGTATAAAATTATCTAAAAATTCGGGTAAACATGCTGGCAGATTCAAAACAGATTATTCTCAACACAGTTTCAGATTTAGTTAAAAATTTGTATAAATTCGTAGAAAGCTCAAAAATTGTTTTCAAAATTTTTTGAATAAACTAGACATCATCATCAACAACTTTGTAGAAGAAATCATCTCGAAATTTTGAGTATAAAATTGTCTAAAAATTTAGGCAACATTCTGGCAGATTCAAACAATTTATTTTCAACACAAAATTCCTATATATATAAAATTTCTATTTATGAGTAGTCATTTTAATCACAAGGAAGTAATTTGAAAATTTTACTAATAAAAAGAAATGAGAGGGTTTTCTTACTTAGTAATAGGGTGACAAAATGGTTGAGAATTTTGGCTTTCTTAATCTCCTACTCTTCTTCCTCTTCTATCACTAAGCTTGGTTGCTTCAGGGATTTCTCTCTTCTTTTTTCTTTTTTTTTTTCTCACCGAATGCTTGCATGCACCCTCTAAACAATGAAGGCTTGCATGCATATATATATACAATGCTTGGTTCACAAATCTCTCTCTCTCTCTCTCTCTCTCTCTCTCTCTCTCCTTCTTTCTCTTCATTCTAAGTTTTCTTTCTCTCAATTCCAAGAGCATCATTAGCTCTTCTTCCCTAAACAAGCATGCAAATCAACATGTGGAAAGCCTCCACCAAATTTCTGCAAAGGTTTGATTCTCTCTTCTTTTTTTTTTTCTTTTTTTTTTTTGGTATTTGTGTGGGTTTTTAAAAATTGATACACTAAGATTTTTAACTAAGGTATTAGTAAGAATAATTATTATATTGAATCCTAATTAAAATAATTTATAGACAACAAATATTGAACACCCACAAAATTATTATTCTTAATAATGTCTTTGTTAGTGATTGAATTGAGTCAATTTAAAATTAACTTTTACACTAATATACAATTCAGATAGACTGTAGACAAAATTAATTAATTTATTTATTTATTTATTTTCTTTTAAGAATAATTAAATGTGGGCTTTTCACAATCTACCCTCCTAAAAAAAAAATTTCGTCCTCGAAATTAATTCGTACCTTTAGACTCGAAAAGCTGAGGGTAATTGGCACGTATCATATCTTCTCGTTCCCACGTTGACTCTTCCGTCCCACGATGCCTCCAAGGAACTCGAACCAATGGTATAGTTTTACCTCGTAATTTCTTCTTGCGACGATCTAAAATTTTGACAGGCTTTTCTTCAAATGTCACGTCTTCATCAAGGTTAATTTCCTCCCAATTGATGATGTGAAAAGAGTGTGGCTCGTATTTCCGTAGCATAGAGATGTAGAAAACATTATGTACTCCAGCCAGTTGAGGCGGTAGAGCCAAACGATATGCCACTTCTCGTATTCTGTCCAAAATTTCGAAAGGCCCAATGAAGTGAGGTGACAACTTTCCCTTCTTTCCGAAATGAACAACTCCTCGACGAGGCTGTATTTTCATAAACACATGATCTCCAACTTTAAATGCTAAAGGTCTTCTCCTTTGATCTGCATAGCTTTTCTGCCTACTCTGAGCGGTCTCGAGCCACTGCCTAATTAGTTTCACCTTCTCGGTAGTTTCTTGAACTAACTCTGGCCCTAAAAGAGGTGCTTCTCCAACTCCTGTCCAACATATTGGTGATCGGCAAGGCCGTCCGTACAAAGCTTCATACGGTGCCATACCAATATTTGCTTGAAAACTGTTATTGTAAGAGAATTCGACTAGTGGTAAGTTTCTCTCCCAGCTACCCTTAAGGTCCATCACACAAGCTCAAAGTATGTCTTCTAAGGTCTGTATCATCCTTTCAGACTGCCTATCGGTTTGTGGGTGAAATGCCGTGCTAAAGCACAGGTTCGTTCCCCTTGCCTTTTGCAAGCCTTACCAAATTTGAGAAGTGAATTGAGGATGACGATCAGACACGATGCTAATTGGTACTCCGTGTAACTTAATCACTTCTTTGATGAACAATCTACTGAGTGAATCCAACGTATTTGATGACCCGACAGGTAAGAATCGGGCTATCTTAGTTAGTCAATCTATCATTATCCACATGCCGTCATGTCTTTGTGGCGACTGAGGCAAACCCGTCACGAAATCCATAGTTATGCATTTCCATTTCCACTCCAAATTCATTGAGCATTCCAAACATATTCCATTCTCTAAGTGCTAAACTAACAACAATCCCTCTAATCTTGTGACTTAGCACATATGTTACCACGTTAGCCTTGCCGGGATGATAGGAAAGGGTAAATTGGTAATCCTCAAGATACTTTATCCAACGTCTCTGACGCATGTTCAGATCCTTTTGGGTGAACAGATACTTCAAGCTTCTGTGATCAGTGAATATATCAAATTTTTCACCATACAAGTAGTGTCTCCAAATTTTGAGTGCGTGAACTATAGCTGCTAATTCCAAGTCATGGGTGGGATAATTCTTCTCATGGTTCTTTAATTGCCTTGATACATATGCCACCACCTTGCCATTTTGCATTAATACACACCCCAGACCTTCTTTGGAAGCATCAAAATACAAGTTGTACCCAATATCACATTCTGGCACTATGAGAATAAGGGCACTCGTCAATCTTTTCTTGAGTTTTTTTTTTTCACAAGACTCGTTCCATTCAAACTTTACTCCCTTTTGAGTCAAATGTATCATTGGTTTGGCCCATTTTGAGAAGTCTTGAATGAATCTTCGATAGTAACCGGCCAATCCTAAGAAACTACGAATCTCAAATGTGTTCTTAGGTTGCATCTATTCTGTCACTGCTTCTACTTTAGTTGGGTCTACTGATATTCCCTTTTTAGATACCACGTGACCCAAAAACTTTACTTCATCCATCCAGAATTCACATTTACTAGCCTTAGCATATAGTTGGTTTTCTCTCAAAGTTTGAAGTACTATTCTCAAATGTTGTTCGTGGTCTCCTTCAGACTCGGAATACACCAAAATATCATCTATGAAAACTACCACAAATTGATCTAGGTAAGGCGTGAATATGTTGTTCATTTAGCTCATGAACACGCCCGGTGCATTGGTTAAGTCGAATGGCATTATTACGAGTTCATAGCGGCCGTAACGCGTTCGAAACGCAGTCTTAAGAATATCTTCCTCTTGAACACGCCAAAAAAAAAGAAAGGAAAAAAAACTCAAACATGCATGGATGTGGGGATACGAGGGTTCGAACCCCTGTCCTCGGGCTTAGTCTCTTACTCTTTCAACTACTGAGCTGAACCACTGAACCCAAGCCACTCTTGTTACCAAATATGCAAACAAATATATATAATACATAGATATACAATTCATATACATATATGCATACAACTCTCCCGCCTCTTTCTCTTCCTTCGAAAACCGCGTTTGACACGCGGGCTTGCTTTTACGTCGGCTGGCCACAAAAGTAAGCCTCCTCGATTTGCAAGCTCGCCTCGGCTCTCTCTCCCTCTTTGTCTTCTTCCATTCTGTTTTCTTCTTCTTCATCACTTTTTTCTCTTCTTTTTAATGACTCTCTTCTTCTGTCTCTTCTCCATTACTCTTTCATCACCTTCTTCTCTTCATCTTCTATATCTGTCATTTCTCTGCGACTCCCTTCTTTCCTCTCTCTTCCTATACATGGCTTCATCTCGCCCCCTCTCTCTTTTTCCAGATCTTAATGATCCATCGAGCTTCTCTGGGCCAAGTGCCCATGCTCTTACTCATCCTAGCCTTCCTACACTAACAGTTGAGCAAGTGATGGCTGCTCAAACTGATATTGAGGCCAACCACTACACGTTGAAGTCGTGTATGGAGACAGTGGCCGCGGTCACTAACCTGTCTCACCGTCTGCAAAAAAAGTCGTGTGAGGTACATCGGGTTAACGCCCAACTCACTTTACTTCAGCATATGTATAAGGATGCGCGAGCGGAGATTTGCGCATTGAAGGCAGAGAACAAAGAACTGAAATAGAAGGCTACCTCCATGGAGAATAAAGAGGTAAAATGACAGGCCACTTGTATGGCCCAGTTCAGAGCGCCGTCGTATTTTACCTTTGATGGTCGGCGAAGAGTTAACTCTTTTGGTGAAAATACTGAGGCAGGGCCTTCTCTTGGGGAACACACTAAGGCAGGGCTTTCGAAGGTCTCCCAGAACGAAATTGAGATGAAGAAAACAGCGGGAGGGTCAAGAAAATGAGGTCGGCGTATGGCCGTTTGCCGGAGGAGAAAGAAGAACATGATCTCTCTCTTCTTCTTTTTTTCTTTTGTTTTTTTTTTTTTTTTTTTTTTTTTTTTTTTTTTTTTGAGTCTCTGTAATCGGGGATGTCCTCCCCAAACTGCAATAAAATCAGTTTAGGTTCTGTATATCAATGACGTGACTGGCACATCACTCTGAATTTGAAAATAATTTTATTTGATTTGAATTTGAGAATGATTGAATTTGAACTCTGAATTGGACATTGATTCCATACTGACCTGAATCACAAAATAACTTAACGAAAGAAAAACGAAACAAAACAATGCAAACACATTTATATACACTGACCGGTATAAATACCCTGACCGGTATGAATATACTGACTAGGTGACTCGAGCGGGAGAGAAGATAGAATCACTGACTCAACTATGCCCCTAATTCATTGCCTTGATTTTTTATTTTTTTTTTAAAAATGTTTTGATCAACGTGAGAGTTAGATTAGCCTAAAGCTCGCATAAACTATGAGTCACACCAAAAGAGTTCTAACTGGTAACTCTAAGCAAAAGGCTGGTACAGAAGTAATAAAGATAACAAAATACAAAGTGGCTATAACAACAACATCAATTAACATAAGGACCAAATGGAATACGGATGAACAATACAATAGAATGGATAACACTATAGTTTTGGACTTTAATGTGGTCAAGATCATAGAGGAAGTGACTAAACTAGATATCTAACCTGAAACTACGTTGGCCATACGTGTTTCAAAATAAATATCCAAGATTTGTCACTGAGTAAAGAAATTGTGACTGTTTACAAGAATTCTAGTACTAGATAGGATAATCAAGCCTAAAAGGTTGTCAATTTAACAATGGTGGAACTGAAAAATAAAATGGTAATGACTTAATCTTGAATATGAACGACATCAACCAAAGGTTATACATATGAGATAGGAAAATGACGATCAACACAAAACTCGTAAGAATAATAGTGACCCTCCCTATATATATATGTAGTATCTAATAAGCTGCATGTCTCGTTCAGGATTAAACCCACTCCCCTACGTAGGTGATCGTTAAATTGTTTGGAGTCGAAACACATGAAGCGACGATTATAAATCTGAAACATGTTCTTCTGAGTCGATTTTACTATGCTCGAAATCCGAATAACGTCCTAAAGTTGGTCAAGAAAAGTTCATTTTCGATGTCTTTTAATTAGCAAAACAGATAGTATTATCATAATATAACCTAGTCGGGGTAAAGTTATTTCTAACTGCAGGCCGAAACACGTGGGTAATGTAGATCACATAACTCTATTCTCTTAAGCGTGACACTTAACTCAAATTCAGATTAATCCTCTTCAGATAATCCTTAAGTATTCTATACTAATGCCCTCGGGTGCAAAAAAAAAAAGTTAGAGTGACTACACCAATCATCACTTTTACAACAGACTCCTCAAAAAAAAATTTATTTTATTTTTTTTTATTTTTTTTTCAGCAAAGAAAACTTGAACCAACAGTCTCAGATCATCTAGAATCGCAGGCTAAGTACATGGGTTAAGGGTTGTACCTAAGCTCTGATACCATGCTGTGACGCCCCAAATTTTTGGAACATCAAGAGAAATTTAATAAACAAAATGACTTAATAAACTAAAAAGTTGACATCTTAATAGGGCATTCCAACTCTCGTACATAACCAAAGGTTCAAATAATATTAAATAAAAACTTAAAATTATCCAAATACAACATCAAATGAAATTATAAGGTCCTTAATAGCTAATATATAAGATAATAAAGTTATTTGACTTTAGTCATGATTTCAAGTTAGCCAAGGCTCTACGTTAGCGTCAACTCCATTTCAGCTTCAATTATTTCCTCACCAAAACCTGGCATAAAACGCCAGGGCAACAAAAATATATGCCATGAGTTTTGCAACACAGTAAGAAAACATAACCAACCTACCATTCTTTTTAAGAGAAAAATAATGAGATTATAAACATGAGATAACAATATAATTGTAAACATAAATTACAACCATTAAAGTAATTTCAATAATTTTAATAAGTTAGGTGACACTCGAAATCTCACCAAAGAGATTTAACTCACCAACCACTAAGCATGGCAACGGTTAATTTGAAACCCTCCATTGGTCAAATATTTAAGTGTTACCAACCGTAACCACCAGGGATGCCCACGTCCGGAGTTATATACCCAAGTAGTGGCATCCGTGATCTGCCCCAAGGAAACGGTCTACCAGGGGTACGTAACCTCCCTGTGTGCCACCAGCACATCCACCCTTATTCCAAAACCGAATACCGAAAAGGGTTCAAATAAGTCCCGTGCCATCTTAGAGTTTCGCAACACAATTTACGTGAGAATTCTCAAAACCAGGGCTCACCCTGAACAACCGGTATTGACCGTCAACCCTTAATTTCGTACACTCTTTAAAACCAAGACTTACCCTGAACAACTGGTATTAATCCTTTATCAGTAACTTTATATATTGAACACTAATTATTCAAATCTCAATCACCAATAATGTTATACCAACAAAAAAAAAACTCCCAACATAAAACATTATACATGTCACACAATAATAATTCAATGTCCAAAATTTAACAGACAATTAATTTAAACAATGGTATGAACATAATAACTTAGATATTAAAATTATAAATAAATTATTTATACAATCCTAAAATTTGTGCAATTGAACAGAATACTCAATGTGGATGTTTAGGTCACTTTTCAGAAAGAATTTCAGAAAAATAAGATGTAAATAATCCAGTAAAATTTTCAGCAATCTTTATGACACAGATTTGTCACATTTCCTTACATTAATTCCATGCTTAATTTTATAGATCAAATCCATAATCTAAAAATTTATCATGGAAATAGACTTCTCAAATTTCATCTTTTAGTTAGAAATTACCAGATTTGGCTTAGTATAGAATTTTAAATAAATTTTCAATTACATAGTAAAATCTGTCTCACAGTTTCAAGTTTAGTTAAAAATTTGTATAAATTCATAGAAAGCTCAAAAATTGTTTCCAAAAATTTCTGGATAAACTAGACATCATCATCAACAACTTTGTAGGAGAAATCATCTCAAAATTTTGAGTATAAAATTATCTAAAAATTCGGGTAAACATGCTGACAGATTCAAAACGGATTATTCTCAACACAGTTTCAGATTTAGTTAAAAATTTGTATAAATTCGTAGAAAGCTCAAAATTGTTTCCAAAATTTTTTGGATAAACTAGATATCATCATCAACAACTTTGTAGAGAAATCATCTCGAAATTTTGAGTATAAAATTATCTAAAAATTCGGGTAAACATGCTGGCAGATTCAAAACAGATTATTCTCAACACAGTTTCAGATTTAGTTAAAATTTTGTATAAATTCGTAGAAAGCTCAAAATTGTTTCCAAAAATTTCTGGATAAACTAGACATCATCATCAACAACTTTGTAGAAGAAATCATCTCGAAATTTTGAGTATAAAATTATCTAAAAATTCGGGTAAACATGCTGGCAGATTCAAAATAGATTATTCTCAACACAGTTTCAGATTTAGTTAAAAATTTGTATAAATTCGTAGAAAGCTCAAAAATTGTTTTCAAAAATTTCTGGATAAACTAGACATCATCATCAACAACTTTGTAGAAGAAATCATCTTGAAATTTTGAGTATAAAATTGTCTAAAAATTTGAGCAACATTCTGGCAGATTCAAACAATTTATTTTCAACACAAAATTCCTATATATATAAAATTTCTATTTATGAGTAGTCATTTTAATCACAAGGAAGTAATCTGAAAATTTCACTAATAAAAAGAAATGAGAGGGTTGAGAGGGTTTTCTTACTTAGTAATAGGGTGACAAAATGGTTGAGAATTTTGGCTTCCTTAATCTCCTACTCTTCTTCCTCTTCTATCACTAAGCTTGGTTGCTTCAGGGATTTCTCTCTTCTTTTTTCTTTTTTTTTTTTCCTCACCGAATGCTTGCATGCACCCTCTAGACAATGAAGGCTTGCATGCATATATATATACAATGCTTGGTTCACAAATCTCTCTCTCTCTCTCTCTCTCTCTCTCTCTCTCCTTCTTTCTCTTCATTCTAAGTTTTCTTTCTCTCAATTCCAAGAGCATCATTAGCTCTTCTTCCCTAAACAAGCATGCAAATCAACATGTGGAAAGCCTCCACCAAATTTCTGCAAAGGTTTGATTCTCTCTTCTTCTTTTTTTTTCTTTTTTTTTTTGGTATTTGTATGGGTTTTTAAAAATTGATACACTAAGATTTTTAACTAAGGTATTAGTAAGAATAATTATTATATTGAATCCTAATTAAAATAATTTATAGACAACAAATATTGAACACCCACAAAATTATTATTCTTAATAATGTCTTTGTTAGTGATTGAATTGAGTCAATTTAAAACTAACTTTTACACTAATATACAATTCAGATAGACTGTAGACAAAATTAATTAATTAATTTATTTATTTATTTTCTTTTAAGAATAATTAAATGTGGGCTTTTCACAGTGACATAGTGCAACACCCTACTGTCATGCACGCTCCCGTCTTAACTAGCAGATACAAACGTGAAACACAAATCAAGGTCACAAACGGCAATAATATTTTGCATTGACACGTCTTTCTACCCATAGTACGAAGTGGCGTATTCTTGGGAGACACGGGCCATCGCGTGCACACCGTCCAGTGCACCAATGCAGTCCTACGCGATGCAAGCATTTTCGAGAATGTAAATTAAAAAATTCCAGATTTTATTTGTAACTGTAGTCATCGAAATTTATACTCAAATCACCTTGAATGGCCGGTACTGCTGCTTCGACCGTAAATGTAGATGGCCCCCTTGTTGGACTTGCTTTGGCGCAAGACTCCTACTATGAATCGACATAAATGGTATTATAGCATGCAGAACCTCGTGGAAATGGCGTGACAATGTCTTATTTGGGATAGCCCTCTTCTTTGAATTTGTAATTTTTCCTATCAAATTGTTTTTTGTTTTTTTTCAAAAGAAAGTACTACCCGGATGCTATAAAAAAAAATGTTAATTTCACAAAAAAAATAAAATAAAAAAACCTTCTCAAATGTGGATATGGTAGATAAATAGAATCCTAGTCGAAAACAAGATCATCAACTACAAAATGAAGTTGATTTCTTCATCGTTTCTTCAGAGTCATGTAAAAGTCTAAAGCATACCTATATAAGATACATTACATTTATGAATAGAAATAGAATACATCAAACAAACCAACAAACTAGGGGGAAAGAGGAGAGACATAAATCGCCAAAAATTTGGAAAACTCATAAAAATGCAAACACAAATTCATATGTCTATGTGAACATCCAAAGTATGGAAGCCAAAAAAAAGGTAAACAAATTCATACCACCGTCTTGTACTGTGGATTAAAAAGTCGAACATGGCACCAAATAAGCTAAACAATTTGTGTAAAAGGGGATTATGTATGGATTTTTGACATGGGCAAAAATATTGGCCTACAAGAGATGTTACCTTCTACTTTGGGGGATACAGGCCGAAATGGTGAAGATTTGGTCAGTGGTGGAGCATATCTGGACGTCGACTGGTCCTTCCCGTCTAGTATTGGTGTGACACACTCACATGTTGGGACGCCTTTGGTGATGCTATAAGGGGAGGTTGTGGCAGAGCTCTGCCAGTCGACAGTGTGAGGGTGAGGGATTGTCGGCGGCTTCAATTCGTGGTTGTTTAGCATCTGTTTGGAGAAGGACGACTTTAGTGATGTTGTAAGGAAGAGGTTGTAGCGGAGCTCCAGCAATCGACGATGTGAGGGTGAGGGATTGTCAGCGGCTTGATAGAGGAGTGTTTATGCATGTGTTTGGAGAAGGAAAGGAGATGTTGAGGTGAGACCCTCTGTCAACCTTAGTATCCCTTTAATAATTGTATTCTTAGAGGAAAGGACAAAAGCAAGGGCAAAATTGTCTTTTTTCCCTGAGTATTCAGCCCCAAATTCTCGCCCAAACACTGTGAATAATATAAATTTTTTGACTTTTTGTCTTTTTTAGGTGATGCCAAACAAGGCCGGAGTTGTTTGGGATGAACTGTATAAGTGCATTTTTTTGACTTTTTGACTAAAAAAATAGAGGAAAAAAATATGTATGTTTGAGATAACTTTTTGACTTTTTACGAAAAAATATGTATTAAAATATTGTATCAACTAGCAAAATTATCTTCCTATCCTTCTGAGCACTGACATGCTTTCTGTGCATGTTCAGTGAAAGGGGCCGTGCCAGTGCATTGTGTTGCGCTTTTTTTTTCACCAAAAAATGCACTGTTAGAAGGGAACAAAACTAAGGGTATTTCTGTCTTTTTACCTTTTGTCTATTCAGCCTTTTTTTTCGGCCCAAACATGTGAATAGTGTTAACTTTTTTGCTTTTTCAATGATTTTTTGCTTTTTTATCTTTTTTAGGAGATGCCAAACACCTACTAAAATAGTCAAAAAGCTAAAAAACTAACATACATCCCAAACGAACCCGTATTTTGATTAATTTTAAGATTTTTAAATTAATTATTATGCAAAATTATAAATCTCCACTGAGACTAAAAAGTCTCGTTTATGATGAATTTTTTGACTTTTTTAACTTTTGTAAGAAAAAAATGAAATAAATATGATTTAAATATTACATTTTATTTTATTAATTTTTTAATCTAGTTTATTTTTACAATTTTAATTCAAACCTTTTATGCCAAACGAGTGTTACATAAACAAACTGAGTCCAGCACTCAATTATTAAAAAATATAAAAACAAAACAAAGCTACCAAATTACAGCCTATAGTCATCGTAAGTCGTGACCAGCTTCCACCACCGAACATCACCCATATTCCAAATGATGGATCAAATAGAAATCTTTATTTTATAATTGTTAACTACAGAAATTCACGTTAATAACTTTTTATTTTGAATTTGAAAATACTAAAAAGAGTTTGAAAAAATCACAAATAAAAAGAGTTGACTCTTATAATAAATAAATCTTAAATTTTTATTTTATTAATTTAAATTATAATATTTTTATTTTTTCCCAATCTAAATATTCATCTAGTTTTTTTCAAGTAAAATTGATTAAAAAAAAATAGTATTTCAGTTATTAAACTGAATGTATATATAAAGACGGAACCATAATCATTACCACAAGGACAAAAAGATAAATAATATTTTTCACCATATATACAAATACACATGTACAGTGGCGGAGCCAAAAAAATTAAATTAGAGGGGCTACTTTTTAATTACAATAATTTTTACAAAAAATATTTCACGCAAGTTTTTACGATTAATTTCAAGAAACATAAAAAAAAATAAAAATAATTAGTGTGTTTGATTTCAGTTTTCTGAATTCAGTTTTTTGAAAACTGAGTTTTTTTTATTTTTCGTATTTTTTTATTTTTAGTGAATATTTTTTTGAATTTTAAGTAATTTTTTTATTTTTTTAGATGCACCTTGCTTAGATGTATCTAAATAGTAAAATATTTGTGAAAAAATATTTTAAAAAATTAATAAATATATAAAAATACAAAAAATATACTGAATTTTTGTTTTGTTTTGTTTTGTTTTGTATTTTTTGGTATTTAATGTATTTTTTAAATATTTTTTTCACAAATATTATACTTTTTAAGTGTATTTATGTTAGGTGTGTCTAAAAATTTTTAAAAAAATGGCTTAAAATATTAAAAAAATTCATTCAAAACATTAAAATACGAAAAATAAAAAAATAGAATTTTCTGAAAACTGTTTTCTAAAAACTGGAAACAAACAAGCTGAATGTTATTTGTAACTAGTGTATCATGGACAATACAAAAAAAAATATGGATATAAGCCTTAAAATAAATTATATAATTATAAATTATTTTTTGATATAAAATTTGATTAAAAATTCAATATAATGGTAATACCACGTCATCATTGGTATGTGATATCACCCACTAATGATAAATAAACATATAGAGAGTGAACCTCACATTTCAAATATAACTAATAATCCAATAAATTTCATATCTTTATAGTGAAATTACTTATTTTTGCATATCACTAATAATGACATCACCGTTACATTCAAAAAATTTCATAGCTAATATGATTTATTTATAATAGTCTCTCCATTTTCAATTAAAACAACCATTATTGTTTTCATAATTTTTAAAATGTCATTGATATTTCACTCTAATAATATTTTTGTAATTTTTTATTTAAAATATTTTCTTTATGTTTGGAAAAAAAAAAAAAATTTCCCAAAATCCAGGGGTGGCACGTGACCCCCCTGGTCCCATGCTCCCTCCGCCACATGTATGTACAATACAATATATGAATTATATATATACACATCACAAAAAAAAAAAAAAAGAAAAGAATTTAGTCAAAACTTCCTCATAATAAAACTTTAATGTATTAAGGATAAATACAAAAAGTTTTCATTAAAAAATTTAACACATACCATTATTATCAAAATATTAAACTTTAAAATAATACAACTTTTGATCTGGATGTAGGTTTTTAATAAAATTAACATTTTTAGAATTCTCTTATCAAGATCTAACAAATAAGATCCATATTGACTATGAAATTCTTAAAAAAAAAACCAAAAAATATATATATTACCGTCAAAATTGATGTAAACAATAACATATTACCCTGGTTCAAAGTAACATGTTACTCTGATTTACAGTAACATGTTACTCTGACAATATTGTCCAAGAAAAAAATAATAATAAGGCAAACTTCACTTTATCCCCTTTGGTTTGGATCGCGTGCAGTTTGTCACAACCCACTCCCCGTACCCAAGGGTTAAGCATCGTGATGGCTAGTAACTGAAGTTACCTACGACCAATTCTTGAACAAATAAATAAACGTAAGCGGAAGAAATATTTAAATAAGGGTACCAAAATAATCATCAGAGTTTCTATTTTTATTACAAAATATATTGACCAAAAATGCCGATATTTACATAGAGAAATATCATAAAAATACTGTGTGTGTGTCTATTTCGCAGCCCCGCATCTAAGACATTCCAAAAGCTACTTCTGAATTGCATGTTTCTTGAAAATTGGTAAAAAACTATAAGCACATGGCAGAGTGAGAAATATTATACTAAGAGTATAAGGGACACGAAATAACCATGGATCGTTAGTTAGGCCAAAACATTTACATAAACAAATCATTTGAGTAGCAGAAATTATTTAAGTAGCAGAAACTGAAATACAGATTTTATGTAAATATATAACCATAACCAAGGTACCGAACAGAACAGAACAGAGATCACAGAAGTGACAGTCAGAACAGAGGTACGGATTCAAGAGGTGGCTCGTACGGATTCTGGAAGTGGCTCCCACAATAGTATAGCACTTAGTTCCGCACAGCACTTTGGTCCGCACAAAACAGAGGTACGGATTCAAGAGGTGGCTCGTACGGATTCTAGAGGTGGCTCCCACAATAGTGTAGCACTTAGCTCCGCACAGCACTTTGGTCCGCACAAAATAGAGGTCAATGGATCCATGACAAACAGAGGACCACAAAGTGGTCAAACAGAGGCCAATGGTTATTTAAGTCCCCCAAGACATGGGACTACCGTGGTGGTACTTACAAAACATAATTATATATAAGGTCATAGCCAAATATTCTTTAAAAGTAAAACAAATACATCCATAGGTTTCCTTTTAAGCAAATAGGGTTCAGAAATAAAACCACGTAACTGAAATCTTTATAAAACATAACTTTTATTAATATACTAATAAAACATACTTGTATAAAATAAATTTTGGTAAGTCAAAACATACGTAAAATATATTTTGGTGCCTCAAGGTATAATATAACTCACCTTAACTTTAATATCTTACTCTTCCTTTTCACTATCAAAGACCCTTTTAACTTTCATTATTTTTTCTTCCTTCCTTCCTCTCTTTCTTTTCTTCTTTCCTTTCTTTCCTTTTCTTCTTTCTTTTATTTCCCTCTTTTTCTTTCTTCTTTCTGTTTCGCTCCAGGCGTGACACGCCTCCCTATTTATAAGGGAATAAGGCGCGACGTGGCAGATTTGGTAATGATTTCACAAATTCGTTCTTATCCTTAATAGATATTTAAGATAATTATCCTTTGACCTAATATAATTATATAAATAAATTAATTCTTAATTAAATTACATTTTATCGTATACCAACATAAAATTAATTATTTATTTTAATACCACACTCATTATTATTATTATTAATATTATCTATATTATTATTATTTATGTTTTGACCCCTAAACTTTTAATAATTATATTATTTTATAAAATAACGCATAATAATATATAATAAATCATATATTTTCTTAACTGAGATTAAATAATATTAGTACAAATTCTACAGAATAATTAAAAATCTGAGTTGTTACACAGTTTATCCCCTGACATTTGAAAATCACCACATAACCCCTATGTGGATACTGGATTGAAGTACATAGTTAACACCGTTAATGACAGAAGTAAAAAGACTATTTTGCCTTTATATATATAACCCTTATTTACCATTTATCATTCAATAGTTTTGCATTTGAGAAGAGTAAGAGTTGTGTGGAGAGAACTTAGGGTTTTAACATATGAAATTAGGGTTTTGATTTAACAAATTAATTTAAATAACATAATTTTCATCAAAAATTAATTTAATTAAAATTCAACATGTCTTTATGTTTAAAGTTCAAACCAATTATTCTATTTTTTCTTGGTTGAAATCTGAGCATTATACAATATATAGATTTGTCAACACCTACACATGGACTAACTTGTATGCATCTATATGCATGTCTCTATCTACATCTATGTATATGTCTATTAGAAGCTTTTCTTTCTCTCTCTGTCGAACCAAAATACAGAGAGAGCAACTGTAGAGATACAGAGAGAGAGAGAGAGAGAGAGAGGCTTATATTGAAAACAATGAATACTAGAGTTTTAGGAAGAGAAATTTACATAGTGAGAAAGATTAACCAGAGTTTTAGAAAAAGAAAATAGAATTTTCTATATAGAGAGAGACAGAGGCAATTTTATAAAGCTAAAGAGGATGTAGGGTTTGTGAATTTGCGAAAAGGAAAATGAGGATGCCATTATTGGGGCAGGACGGAGGAGGAGGAGTGGCGATGTTGTCGAGGGTGGTAAATCCTGAGCTTCAGTGATCGGCCATGTCCTTGGTGACTGGACAATTAGCAGAGATATATATATATATAAATTACAGTATCTATATTTATGTATGTATCTGTAAAATATAATTATATAAAAATTAAGTTTAAAAAATTATGTTTTTTATTTTATTTTATAGATCTAATAGTCTTTTTACCTCTTTTATTTATTTATTTTTAGGTAGAGGTTTCCAGATTTGGATATTGATGATGAAGATGAGGGCATTTTAGTTATTTAATTCGGAGGGAAAACTATATTTCTATACTCATTTGCACATTAGGTGTGTGTCATGCACGGACTGTTATGTTAGATGGAAATATTAACTGTGCACTTTAATCCAATAATCACAAGGGCTTATGTGGTGATTTTCAAATGTTAGGGAGGTAAACCACACGCGGCCCAAATCATAAGAGGGTAAACTGAAGTTTGCTCAAAAGAATATTTTACTTTGTCCTTACTGAATTACGTGTCTCTTCCTTAGGAGGTTTATGAAGCAAAATAAATTGAATTGTCATTTTCACTAAACAAGGATTTAATGGAGGGGTTTTGGCTAAATTTAAAAATTCAAATATCATATAAACAATATCTAAATATGATGAAGAATTTTTTTGGTAAAAAATAAAAAGAGAATGTAAGATGAGAGAATAACGAGATATATATATATATATATATATGTATCTTTTATACTAAGAGGTCATCTTATTTATAAAGGCTTTGTGTGGGATAATATTTTGCCATCTTATTTATAAAGGCTTTGTTTGGGATAATATTTTGGGCCAAAATAGTCATATAGGACAAAATAGGCTATTTTAGTCAAATAGGATAAAATGTCATGTCTAACCCATAATCATTTTATTTTTTCTCTCATAAAAGTAAAAAAAGCCAAAAAGTCTATCCCAAATGAGGCTTTTTAGCCTTAAGCTAAAATAATAAAAAAACTAAAAAGCCAACCCACATTCCAAACGAGCTCAAAATAAGATATATATATATATATATATTTAAAAGTGCTATAGCAAACATAATTTTTCACAGGAACAGAAAGCCATGGCCCCTATAGTTTTCTTCTAATTCCACCCATATACTTAAAATAAATTTTTTCGTTGAGTTTAATGACTAAAATAAAAATTTTCTGTCACTTCTAGTTAACAAAAAGAGCAAATTACACTAACAGTCCCTATAGTTTGGGGGTCGTGTCACTTTTGTCCCTAACTTTTCAATTGTGACACATTTGACCTTGAATTTTGAATCTTGTTCCAAATAAGAAATATTGAACATACCATTACTTAATTTCAAGGGCAAAATTGTCAATTTGATAAAATATAAATTAATTTGACAAAAATAAATATCAAAAAAATATTTTTAAATATTATTTCTACCCACCAAAGATAAAATTATGTAAAAATGTTAAATCTTTTAGACATTTATTTATTTATTTTACAAAATGGATGGTTGTTAGGTTTTTAATGTATAATCGATATATTTAACGGGGCTGTTTGGGAAGTGAGATTTTAGCCCAATTTAGGTTAAAATTCACAAAAAGATAAAATATGTTAAAATAGCTAAAAAAATAAAATGTTACATCAAATCTATAATCATTTCACTTTTTCTCTTATAAATATCCCATCAAACTACAAAAAAATCCAATCATTTTCTCAAATACAAAAATTTTAGCCTACTAAAATAGTAACTTTTCAAACACCCACAATATATGAAATGTTTTTAGTTTTGAATTTTTTGATTTAATGGATTAGTTTAATAATGATTTCAAGGTTGTCACCATATTTGACTGTTGGAAAAATAGAAACTAATTTAATGAAAATAAAAATAATCACCAATTACATGATTATCATCCAAATACATAATAAAAATTAATTTGATAAAAAAAATAAATGTCTAAAAGATTTATCAATTTTACATAATTTTATTTTTATTGGGTAGTTTTTATTTTTAAAAATTCAAAAATATTTTTTTGACATTAATTTTTGTCAAATTAGTTTATATTTTATCAAATTGACAATTTTGTCCTTGAAAAATCTAATCATATCTTCAATTGTCCTTATTTAGAACAAAATTCAAAATTTATGGTCAAATGTGTCACAATTGAAAAATTAGGGATCAAAGTGACACAAATATCAAACTATAAGAACCGTTGGTGTAATTCACCCTAACAAAAAATAACAGATGATTTAGATTGAAAATAAAATAAAAAATTTAAATTTAAATTGATAAAATTAAAAATTAAAAATTTATTTGATTATAAGAGTCAAACCTTAAAATTTTTTTTTATTGGTATTTTTTTTTTTATAACAATGTAATAACTATGAATCAATAATTTTAAATTTCAATAAAATAAAACGAATATCTTCCTTTAATCTTGCCAATAGTTTTTTTTTTCAAATAGACTCGTCATAATAACAAATTAAATTTAAAATGTTTTAAAATTTATAAGTTAGAAAAAATAATTTTAAAATGATAACATTTAAGGGTGTAAATTTAGCCCGATTCGGGGTTGGGCACGTCTACTATCGGGCTGCGCAGTTTCCCGTCAAAATTTGAGTCGGTCTATGGACTAGAAAAATTAGGCTCAGGATCAGGGAGTACTCAAGCGGGCTAGTGGACCAAGCCTTGAGCGGAGCTAGTGAGCCTGGGCTTGGGCTTGGGCTTGAGTTAGTCTTGGTCCTTTTTTTTTTAAAAAAAAAATTTCTATTTTTTTCAACAAAAAATAACATTGGGTCTCGAGGGGTCGAGCTTTGAGTGGATCGAGCCTAGTAGGTCGGCTCATGGGTTGAGTAGGGTTTCGAAATAGACAGTCCAAACCTAGGGTCTCGGGCTGGGTTCGTGCCCAGACTTGGATGGGCCGGGCCTCGAGCGGGCTGCAGACCAGTGGGCCAAGTTTAAACCCCTAATGACATTATAAGTTTTTATTGCATAAATTTATGTATGAACTACTTATACTTCGATTATTTTATCTATACATCACTTTTTAAAAATGAAAAATTAGTGAAATATCTTTTTCCAACTTTAGATAGTAGAAGATATTCAATATGTTTTTTTTTTTTATTAGTTAAAGGTCCCTTAATAATATTATTAGTGAAATTTTTGCTCTTCACAAATAAATTTCTCTGTGAAAAACCTTAAACTAAAATCCCTTGTTTAGAATTCTCCTTTAAATTTAAGGTAATGGTATGGTAAACATCCCTTAATGGTGTGTACCAATAGTTATGTTCTATGGTGATATTAGTAACGACATATTGTGATATTATTTTAGTTATAATACTAGAGTTATTTGTTTATACCTCATTTAGTATTGGGTTAGAGCATCTCCAATGTTTTTTTTTTTTTTTTTTTTTTTTAATATCAAATTTGAGTAAAAACTCCATTTGATATCAAGTGCTCCAATAAAATTTTTTGAGTTTTCATCAAAATATCGGTTGACTGGACAGATGTCCGGCTAGTTGACTGTCCAATGTATTTTCTTCACAAATTTTTGCCTAGGACATTCAGGGGACATCTAGTAGTAAAAATTCAACAGTTATGAACAGTGATTTGATGAAAGCTCAAAGCATTATCAATTTAGTGAAAGATTTTTGATATCCTCAATTTAATCCTTATTTAAATTAGAATAGGAAAAAAAATATTTTTTATCACATTTAAATTTAATGACAAAATTAATAAACTATTCAGAACCGATTGGGAGCTCGAATCTGAGCTCCCCCGAATGCCCCGAATTCCATTTTTTTTTTTTTTTTCAGCAGAAGAAGGAAGAAGACGGAGGAGGAAGGACGAGGAGGAGGAGGAGGAGGAGGAGGGGGAGGGAAGGACTGGAGGGGGCCCTAAAAATGGAAGAAGAAGAAGACGGAGAAAGAAGACGAGCAGAGGCGGCGATCGGCGACGGAGGCGGAGGCGGAGGCGGAGGCGCGACGATCGGCGATCTGCTTCCCCTCTCTCTCTCTTTCTCTCCCTCTCCCTCTCTTTCTCTTTCTCTCCCTCTCCTCTTCCTCACTGCGTCTGAAATGGAGGAAGAAAAAAAAAAAAAAAATAGAATTTGTGAAACGACGTCGTTTCACAAATTAGGGGCATTCGGGGCCAAAAATTTCGAGGCACAAAACATTTTTCTAAACTATTAGAGATGTTCTTATAAGTCATTTCTTATTCTTCTTTTAGGCCAAGTTTGACATCTTCAAAAAAATCTAAAAAGTCAAAAAGTCACTATCCTATTTAAGTCACATCATCTTATTTAAGTCATATCACCTCTCTAACACATCACTTCAAATCCAACCCCTATTTCATAAAAAGTTAAAAAATACAACTATTTAGTCTTCCCAAACTTGGCTGAGTTAGATCACCCATAGAATATTGAGTTCTTTTGGGAAGTTGGTAATAATCTGCTTTTCAGATTATTACCAACTTCCTCTCTCACAAAAAAACTGCTTATAAGCTACTTATAAGCAGCTTTTTACCAAAAAGTTGATTATTACCAACTTCCCAAAATAGGCCAATATTTGCAAATCTCATAACTATAGTACACACCAGCTTAAATTTATATAAAATTAATTTAACTAAAATATTAAAATTCGTTTTACATTCGATCCACTGAATCAAAATCTATTATTGCAAAACCCAAATGACAACTAACGTGCAAAAGCAAAATCTAGCATTCAAAAATTCAAATCAAACCAACAATGGCGAGAAGAACACATGGTCAACATCACCAAAACCCTAGATCCTTTCTCAGTGTCTCACCTCCTCCTCAATCTTCTCTCTCAAAAAACCCTTAACATTTCACACACAAACACAGCCAGCTCTGCTTCTTACACGATGGTTGTGCATTGGAGGCGAGTGTTGCGTCTGTTGCCGCTGATAGTCATCGCCGCCCTGGTCGTCTTCGAGGATAGGGTTTCGATCCCCTCCTGCGTGGTAGTCCCCAATGGGGAACAACATGTGGAAGAAGATCACCCGGACGATCTGAAGGTGATGATGGTCGCGAATCTGCTCTTGTTGGGCTCCGAAGCTGGCTATAAGAACATCTTCTTCAGCGACTATTACTTATCCAAGTTCTTTGAGGTATGTTCGTGCAATTTTGGGGTTAGGGTTTTTGCAAATTGATGAATTTGATATTCTATTGCTTTAAATTGATGAATTTAAGGTTAGGGTTTTGTTCAATGTGAAGTTTTTTTTTCTCCCCAGATACCAACAATTAGAAACAAGTTTAAATGAATTACATACGAGTTGAAACATTGGGTGCAACTGATCAAGCTCAGTTAACTATTAGGCTGTTCGAGCTTTTGTTTCTTATGATGTGCTTGATTTGATCTGGGTGTTCAGACTTTGTTCACTGTATGTTGGCACGCGCTTTGCTTACAAGCATAGAGTAATTTAATACTTGATTTTTTCATGTTAGAATCAAGCACTTTAATATGAACAATGAAAACTTGTTATATAACTGTATACATATTTAAAGATATTCCTTTTTTCTTCATGATTCATTGCTTAAGCATATGACTTGTCAAAGTTTACTTTTATTTTAATAAAGTTTCATAAGGGATATTACACTTAATATGTAGCAATTTTATATTAGTTGAGCTGAAAGTGTTGCATCACAAAATCAGGTTGAGGAGCTGAATAAATTCAGGAAAAAAAAAAAAAAAGCTTCAGTCCATGGTCGACAAATCCTGGTTCAATGACACTTGAGGATTGCAGTTATTATATTCACATGTTTCAACATGAGTTGAATCTCTCTGTATTTGTACTATTTTTCATCCCTGTCATTGTCCATGCTTTGAACTATTCTTTTATTGGAACTTGCATAATCTTATCATTTCATGTTACTAATATTTGAACCAGAAATCATTTAAAATCAAGAAGCCTGATATGCTGCTCGTATTAGGAGATGTTTCTGCTAGAGGATCAAAGTTGACGAGAAGTAAGTGGTCATCTGTGATCAACCAGTTCCACAAGTTGTTGGGTCCCTTTCATGGCCATCCATTTCATGTTATTCTTGGGGATAGAGATATTGGAGACTGCAGTGAGCTAAATGCAATATCTGTTAATTGGCTAGCCGGAAATTTTCCTGGATTGGACTCATCTGGTTGTGGTGCCTTCGAAATTAGTAATATTAGTTTTGTCTCACTTAATGCTGTGGCATTGCTCTGTGGCAACAATAAGTTACGTTTTAGTGTTGAAAAAGTAATAGAAAGAGAAAGTATAGATTTGCGAATGCAGAGTGAACAAACAACAAAAGTGTTAGATGAGTCTAGTGAATTCAGATTGGCCTCTGGTGACTTTGGGTGGAGAGAAAATGCCATGTCATCTGGATCTGGACCTGTCCTCCTACTTCATTTTCCATTGCACTGGACAGAAAACAACAATTACTGGGATAGCAGTGCTTTTGGTGGACCTTATAATCATCCAGATGAGAGTTCAAAAATTATAGAGAGTAGGTATGTGTAATCTTTCATCTCTCAAAGCATCATACATGGTAGTTTCTGTAATTATGTATATTGGAGTAAGGGGTTGTTTGGGATGATCTAAATAAGTGCACTTTTTGACTTTTTATGAAATATGGGTTGGGTTGGGTTTGGGTTGGGTTTGAAGTGATGTGACTTAAATAAGATGATGTGACTTAAATAGGATAGTGACTTTTTGGCTTTTTCCAAACATGCCAAACTAGCCCTAAAATTGACATGGTTTGGTAGTTTCTGTAATTATGTATGTTGGACTAAAATTGACATGGTTTGTTTCACCTCTTATTTTCTCGACCGCCTTCTGAAATAGGAAGTTTGTATCTTTGCATACTTAGCCCGCTAGTTGTGTTGGGATTCAAAGAAGCTGACTAACAAGCTACTTGATCCCAGATTGCAAGAGCATGAAGCTGGAGAATCAGATCTTGCTTTTGCTCATAAATCTCTTAAATGATTTCTAAAAAATAAATTTCATTCAAGCTCTTTCAGTTGGATTCATCTATCAGTAGTGGTTAGGTGCTTCTTTGAGCTTATTTCGTGCCAATCAATCTCAAATGAAGGATTGACCTTGGATCATTTGTGTCATGAGTGTTCTTGAATGAGCCTCTGATAAGAATTAATCTTAAGTAGCTTGGTTTAGGAACAGCGTTAGCCCATTGCCCACCTCTACATTAAAAATGTGACCCCAAGTTTGCAACCCAATGTCCTGTAGACACAACATACAGGACCTTGATGCAGAATATGTGAATAGGACTTTTATTATTATTTTGCAGTAAATTGATAAATGATTTAAAAGAGCTTGTTTAATTGGTTTTACAAAAACACTTTGGAGCTTAATCAAATCTCTCTCGTTTTGTATTTTTTTTGTTTTTGTTTTTGTTTTTGGTCTGAAAATCTCTACTTACTGAAGTAGTACTAACTGGATGAAATGACTAACACAGGCCCAAAAACTGGGAACAGTCCCAACCACGTGGGTATTTCATATTTGAATAAAGGGAAACAAAAAGCTATTTCCAGTCTTTTGGCCAAAGCAGTATTTTCTGGCCAGAATGCCTTAGAATGGGTTAGAATTTGTAACTGCTATCTTTAGATCTTTGCATTCATTCACCCATTTACTTAAATTGCAAATCTTGAAGCTCACTTTAACATCCATCATCCATAGTGCTAGAAATGCTTGTTTCTTAAGTAACTTTCAACTTCTTCTACAGGGGGTTTGTTGGAACTGGACCATATGATTTATTGCACGCTCTCCCGCCAAATGCTACTGAATACATTTTTCATGCACTTAAGCCAAGGTAACTTGTCTTGGCTCTTTTCCTTCTAGAGATCCTGAATTCCATTCAGACGTTTCTTTTTCACCGACAATGTCATTTGAATTTCCTTTGTAATTATATGGATGGATATATATGTCACGGCCCCAACTTGCCCCAAATAGGATGACGTTGTGACTGGCTAGTAGTCCTAGACTACCAAAGACCTAACTCTCAAAACTAATTGAACTCTTATAATAATTGGGGCAAATCTACTCCATTTACAAGTGCGGAAACCATTAATTACTTATTTGTATCCATTTAAAACATTCATTCAGAGTAGTGCATAACTATAAGAAATGAAAGCATACATTTCCTTTGGATTATTATCTTGCTATGTTACATGGGTGATACAACAAAAGTAGAGTATATTACATATGGTGAACTATACAAATCCAATACAAGTATACAAGATGATCTTCTAGCAAACTTCTTTTCATAATCGAGTTTTTTGTCATCTACATATATATAAGGGAGATGGGCGAGGCATTGCCTGGTGAATAATATTACAGTGGTAAATGAATGAATTCTAATAAGATTTGTAAAGCATAATTTCATATCACATTTCCAAAAGCATTCTAATATTTCTTATATACATAGTTCATATTCAAAACATGATAGCATGGTACATCCAATAGAGCAAAGTGAAGGAATAACCGGTTTAAACACTGATTAAACAACCCACTCTTAGTTGGCGAAGGAGATTTCAATAATGGCCATGGTGTATTTAACTGTCCCCAAATAGCTAGGACTATCTAAAAGATGCCACAATGGATTTATACGAAAATATGGAACATTCATTCATGTTAACAGAAACAAAGTTTTCACAAACTAGGATACATTAACGAATTTCCAAACAACCATTTTCGAGCATAACTTTACAATAACATTACTCACAAATGGCTTGCAAACAATGAGGTTTTCCCCTCTCCGAGTGTTTGACCTACACAAAGCATAAGTAAGACTTGAAAGTACTTAAACTAACAAGCTTCTAAATTCACTTAAGGTGTTCTAACTTAACTTAGTGTTTCTTAATATTTTCTTAGATTATCCAATACTTTTCTAAGCTTATTTCAAGTCTAAATCTATTGTCAAACATGTATCGAATGCATGCCTAGAAGCATCCTGGGTGATTTAGGCCTAAAGAATGTTGAAGTGTGTCAAAGATGTACGTTGAAGTGCCCTAAATATTCCACATCAATTTCATATACTATGTATTGAAAAATATCATGTTTTGATATTTAAGGTTAGGAAATAGGAAGAAATGAAACGAAAAACTGAGTTAGGAGAGGAATTAGCATGAAATGGTTAGGAAGAAAGTGAACAGCCTTCATTAATTTAAACATATCTTTTTGTATACTTAGAATTTGGATGTGAGACTGTAGCCGACTCCATTTGATGGGACTTAAGGCTTGGTTTGGTTTGGTTAGGTTAGAATTTGAATGTGAGACCACCACCATTGAAAACTAGACTTCCGGGGTTTGAATTTAGACTCAATAATCACTTAAAATCAAGTCTGAATGAATGAGATATGCTCATTTGAAATTGCAAGATATAATGAAAGTGGGCTGAAACGGGGGTTGGCTGCACTGCGGTGGCGTGGCCACTCAAGCGATGGCTCAGGGAGAGGGAGATTGGGTTCTGCACCCTCGTGCACCCAATAGTGGCCGCTCGAGTTCCCGATGAGCAGAATTCGAGTCTAGTGCGTGTTCTTGGTGTTCCAACTCCATTTTCTTCATTCTAAAGCCTCAAAACTTGATGTTTGATGTACCAAAACATAAATAAATGATGTATGATTCTTGAAACTCATTTTAATGCATGATTTCAAGACTAATCCAACCAAAAACTTGTTTTAATTCAAGAACTTCTCAACTTAGTTTCTTTTCAAATCCTTTTTCATTTCCTTCATTTCAATCCTTCAAATCATGATATCTAATATTTCAGAACATGAATTTATGATACAAGACCCATGAAAATTCATTTGTATGCAATAATTTCAAAGCTTGACCAACTAAAAACAAGATTCAACCCATGAATTCATCAACCTAGTTTCTTTTCATATCTTCTACATTTTTCTTCATTTTTATCTTCCCAAATCTTAGCCTAAATGATTTTCTAGCTAGATTAAGGTGACAATACTAGATGTAGGGTTGAATTCCTTACCTTTTAGTGAATTTTCCTTGATTTTCCAAGCTTAGGTTTTGTTGTTCTTTGATCTTCTCCCTTTTTCCTCCTTTTCTCTCAAGAACTCAAGGTCCCTCTCAATTCTTCTCCATATTTCTCAATTCTTCTCTTTTGTTTTTCTTTTATTTGATGTAGAATGATTAATTAGCTTAAGTATTTCACTAATTACTTCATTAGTTTAATTAACCGAGCTTACTTCTAATTAACCACACTTAGCCCTTAATCTTCATTAGCCTAATTAATCCTACTTAGGCTTTAGTTAATCCTACTTAACCTGTGCTAATCCTGCTTAATTTCTAACAAGGTACTCATTAAACTAAGATCATTAAGCTCCTTCACTTAGAGTTTCCTGAATTATCTAAATGTTCAATACTCAAGTTTGAGATGAATTCCCTAACTCTTTCAATATTTACTAAATCTCTTCTTCTAGGCTCCTTAGGTTCTCTATCAAACACATACATTGCTAAGTTTTCTAGTTAATATATTCATCTCCCAAGTTGTTATCCGAACAATTCATATTTTTATTTCCAAAACATTGTAAGGTAATTAAATCAGGGTATCCTGTGATATGAAATAGTCAATGGGATAATTATTTTAACCTAAGATATTGAAAGATGGATGATGATATAATTATAGTACATGGCATTCTTTGGGGCGTCACAATGTGTCTCTTTGGACGCTCGATACAAACTATATTGTGCTCTCGTATGTATAATGACATGATACACACATGTGCAATACTTGATATGATGCAACACTCTCACACATGTATATTTCAGTGTTTCCAAAAGCTGCAATTGCTTTTCGGCACTATGTAGACGGGCATGTTAATTGTGCTGTGACATCAAGGTTTAAGATCATCAACCAAATGAAATACAGTTTCTTTCCAAATAACCTTTTGGATGAAGCCCACAACAGTTGGAGGAATGATGCTATATATATATGGACTAACTCCTTCCTCCCTGCCTGCAGGATTGTTTTCAGTGCACATACATATAAATTTTGTGATCGCACTCACTCAGATGGAACCCGTGAGATAACTGTTCCAGCCATGACATGGGATGCAAGGAGTGAGCCTGGTTTTGTTGTTGCCTCATTCAAAAGGAATGGAGGAGTTGTAATAGTCAGCCATTGTTCTCTTGCCAGGGAATCAAATGTACTGATTGCTTATATTTCTATTGTAATTCTGTTTATATCAACTATGCTTGTAGCAAAATCATCACATCTAACATCTTCAGGAAGTTGATAATTAAAACTTACCCCACACCATCTGAGTTGTGTATTACTTTTATATAATTTTCAACATCTGAGTTGTGTATTACTTTTATATAATTTTCTTTCCTTGTGTTGAGGATGAAGCTTACTGTTTCTGCTCTGTTTGGTTCACGTATTAAAAAGGAAAATAAAAAGAAAAAGGAGAGTAGGAAATCATTGTTTCTTGTTTAGAATGTAGGAGGAGCTTTGTCATTCAGTGTAGCCATCTTTTATATGAATTCTGGCTTAACTTATAACAACAGTTAAGCTACAACATTCACTATAGTTCATACACTCACAAATTTGGCTTTGTTTTTGAAGATGCAAAACCTTGGTATCAAACTTCAACAGAAAAGGGATACTTCTCATCCCCAACAAGCAGGTATCGCAGCCCTTTTTCAATCACCATCAACCCCTCTTCATTAGCTCTGCTAAGGTGCTCACAAGGGTTCAGCACAAATTCGACCTCGGCTCTCTCTCCTGCCTTCAAGCTCACGCTATGGAATCCGACCAACTGCTTCACGGGACTCCCATTTCTTGGCTTGGCGTGCCTTACGAATAGAAGTACCGGGTGCTTACCATTCATCTCACCGTGATTTTTAACTCCAACAACAGCAGAAAAATTTGCCTTCTTGCAGGTTTCTCCACCTATGTCTGAAACTGACAGGTAACGAACTGAATCTGAGTCTTCAATTGCCTTGGTAGTCAATAATCTATTTAAGCTGAGCTTGTTCTGGGTAACAGACATGAACTCATATGAATATTTAGAGTAGCTAAGACCATAGCCAAACTCAAAAACTTTTCTGCCATTGTAGAATCTGTAAGTGCGCCCTGGGTAGCCGGTTGATGGCTCTGGTCGCATCCTCATGTCAGTCATCGGTACTTTGACAAAATCTTTCGGATACCAAGTTATGGGTAATTTCCCTCCTGCATGACAAACATGAAAAGTACCATTTTAACTTCTTTTTTGTGAGTTGAAAGCAATGTACAAATGAACACTCTTGTTTGGGAACAAATTATTTTAGTAATTTTTCGACTTTTTACGAAAAAATATGTAGAAAAGTAAATAGAGTGATGTGATAACTTATAGTGATTTTTTGGCTAAAATGTATAGTTGACAAACGAGGCCAAAGTGTGTATTTTAGAAGGATTGTGAAGAAACTTGACCTGGGTTGTGGTCACCAAAGATGATCTCTGCGAGAGCAATCCCTCCCGCTTCTCCCGGATAACCAGCCCACAAGATGCTTCCAATTTTCGGCTCATCTTTGGCAAAAGAAACATCGACTGGACCTCCACAAAGTAACACCAGAACCACGGGCTTCTTAGCAGCATTGGCAACGCTTGTGATGAGACTCTGTTGATACCCTGGGAGCAACAAGTCCTGCCGATCAAACTGCTCCCTCTCCTGAGTTTGATCCAATCCCATGACCAACACCACATGATCAGCTTCTTTAGCGATCTCCACTGCTTTGTCAGTGGCCACAGAAGTACAGTTGACTGCATTACAACCCGGGTGATACATTGCCTTTATAACATACCCTTGCAGTGCTTGGAGAGGTGAAATGGATTTGCAGGGTGGGCCTTCGTAGTTTCCAAGCAGTGTTGCTGTGGTGTCAGCATTGGGGCCGATCACGGCAAGGGACGCGGTTTTTGACTTTGAGAGAGGAAGGAGGCTGCCAGAGTTTTTTAGGAGGACGATGCCATTCCGGGCGGATTCAAGGGCTAGGTTGAGGTGGTCTTGGGTGCAGACCTGGTTGGG
Organism: Camellia granthamiana; assembly: GCA_036172215.1. Taxonomy (NCBI): domain Eukaryota; kingdom Viridiplantae; phylum Streptophyta; class Magnoliopsida; order Ericales; family Theaceae; genus Camellia; species Camellia granthamiana. The sequence continues at coordinate 127,074,992 of CM069905.1, forward strand.
ACCAATGTTGCCATAAGGGAGGTTGGTTGGGTTGCCATTGAACAGTCCTAACCTCATTCTAACAGAGAAGAGGTTGTGAAGGGCTCTGTCTATCTCAGATATGGCTAGTTTTTTCTTTTCAACTGCTGATTTGGTGTAGTTCTTCAAGTAGGAACCACAATTCACGTCCATGCCTGTGGAAAAAAAATCAAAGGGGTTTCAAGTTGGAAAAAGATTTGGACCCCCTTTTGGGGGTCACCCCCACGACCCCCCTTTTACTTTCGATTGGTCAATTATTTTATTTATTTATTTATTTATTTTCCCCTCCCCAATCACCAACCTCCACGTGTGTGTGGGGTGGTGGGGATGGAAGTTTGAGGAGGTCTCAATCATATTCCTTTCAAGTTTGGTAATATTCAGGAATATTCATGTGTTAGAATTGAAAATACTTTCACATCTGAAACGTCAACCCAAAATTTACCCTCAATCAATTGGACACACTTGCATATTAATTGTTGGTTTGTTAGAAAGAAAAAAAATATATTCCCACAATAATAGTTAGTATATTAATAATTAGATTATAACACATAAATCAACATCTCTCTATAGATTTGAACCTCAAATCTCATTCACATTGACACCTAAATGCCTTCTCAATAACCACTTGAGCAACTGTTCAAAGTCAATTGTTGATTTGTTAAAAATTAACTGAGACTCAATTCATTGCCATATTAGTGAATAAATTTTAAAATGATATTTTATGAATGGGACATTTACATATAAGTCATAATTTATAAACTTATACTCTATTAAATTTTAACTAAGAATTTTTAGACCTTCAAGTTTCATTAAATTTTTAATAGTCGGGAATTGCTCTTCAAATAATGATTGTTCATCATTTATGATTTGACATTTATTTTGATTTTCAAAACTTTAAAATATCAACTTTCAAATTGATAAAAACTAAAATAAAATTATGTACATTTTTTTTTTTTTGAAAAAATTGAATTATTTTTTTGTACAAGACTGAAAAGTTTGTGTCTATAAAGGAACATGACGATGGAACATTGATGTGTAAAATTGAGAAGAAAAAAAAAATTATAACCCAAGTTTTTATTAAATTTGTTTGTAAAATAATGAATGATTTATTTTTAAAATTATATTTATTGTCTATTTTTTATATGTAATAATTATTAAATTATATAATTATAATTATCTAATCACTTTAATTATTGTCATAAATAATTGACGTATGAACAAAAAAAATCAATAATCAAAATAGATCACATTGGTGGTGTTTGTTTTGAGGGATTGAGGCATGTGATTGGACTAATAATCCCTCCGGACTAATAGTCCATTGTTTGGTTCAAAATTGTTGCTCTGGACTATTAGTCCCAAATATGTTGGACCATTGTGTCCCATGGGGGGTGGGACACAAATGGAGGGATAAGGGAAATATGAGATTAGGTAGTGAAATGACCATCATAGGATTCAATAAATAGTCAAATCCAGATATCTAATCTCATGACTAAACAAACATAGGATACAAATTCAGTCCAACCAAATAGTCCGAAGACAATATATCTTAGGACTAACAATCCGATGGATTCTAATCTCCCTTTATTTAGTCCGTCCAAACAAATACACCCATAGTGTAATTATTAGGTTCTATAATAGGCCCACAAAACACAATAGTATCCAATCCACTTTATAAATTAGAGAGAAATCCTGAATTTGATAATATTTTACTCTCATTTTAGTAAATTAAACGCTGCATCTAATAATATTTCTTACATCACACAATTTATTTCTCTTTAAAATATGGTGTTGCCAGACATTAACAATCAAAATGTAAATTGATCCAAATCATAGCAAGATAAAAAAAAATTAACAATGAAAAGAGGAGAAGATAATATATATATATATTTTTTTGGGTGGGGGGGGGGGGGGGGGGGGGGGGTGTTGTTCAAAGGAAGAGAAAAAACAAACTAGAGCCTAGGGAAAGGCAAAGCTTTTTCTTCTTTTTTTTAAAATTATTTTTTATTTAGATGTGAGATGTGCTCTGAGCACATGCATGGACTAGGAGAAGAGTACCATTTCGAGGCCCACTAGGATCCAGCAGCGAGCCCAATTATTTTGTTTTATTTAGCAGTGGGGGGCCTAGCTATCACAAGTTTCACCAGCCTCTGTTTGCTCATTTTATTTTCTAAGAGTTTATTTTAAACTTTATTTTAGTTCAAGCTATTTCATTATCTCGAACTTAATAGCTCATTTTATGATATCTAAATATTTCATCATAAACTAAAGTAATTTAACACTCCTAACCAAATCGGATTAAAACTATAAATTTCAGCCTCCCTATGTATACATACTCACCTAATGATGCTGTGTTTGGTTGAAAAATTTTAAAAATAAAAGAAAAACAAATAGGTAAAATATATATAAAATATACTTATATTTCACTTAATTTCACATTCTTTTTTCTTTTCTCTTTCTAAATTCCTTTTAAATCCCCTAACCAAATACAACGTGAGAATGAAAGGTTTTAAACCATACAGTAGGGCTGGGCTTTAAAAATAATCTTTACATATTTTTTTGAAAATAGGAGTAGGATAAAATTAATTAATTATAATTATAATATCAATATAATTTTTTTTTTACATGAATAGTTTGTACAAAAAAATAAATAAATTAAGGAATTGAATCCTAATGTAGAGTCCACTTAGATTAGACGGTATTTCACAAAGTTTTTGGGTGTTATGTGGCATCACTCTATTTAGTTGTTAATTTAGAATTTTTCCATAAATAATGAGAGAGAAATTTATATATATATAGAGAGAGAGAGAGAGAGAGAGAGAGAGAGAGAGGATACCAGCTTTAAGAACATCGACGATAGCATCTTCTGGTGACTTAGCATAACCTTGATTATCATGCATGATGGAGACAGCATCACAGTCAGAAGTGATGTAGCTGATCAATTGGATCAAAATGAATAAACAAAAAAATAATTTTTTTAATATCAATTTGAAATTACAGAAATGAACTTGAAAGTCAGAGAATTGGGATTAGTTTGGTTTGCTAACCCTTGGAAACCCCACTGTCGGCGGGCAGTGTTGGAGAGGAGATCATAATCGGCACAGTTAGGGATTCCATTGACACGGTTATAAGCACACATTATCCCACTGGCTTTCCCTTCTTCCACACAACTCTTGAATGGTGGCTGGTATGTGTCTGCCAAGTCTTGCTTACTCACCTACAACACCCCCCACACACACACAGGAAACACCGATTAGAATACATATGAAAGAACAAAATTATTTAAAAGTTAAGTCCGATTAAGCAAGATATTACAAAAATTTCTCTATTTATGTATATTTTGTATCTTATTTTGAGTTCGATTTTTGTGTCCATAACAAAATTATTTTACGATTATCAACCACATAAGGGAAAATTATTTAATATTTTTGGAGTAGCACGTGTCTGTATTTTTTAACCGATTATCATTCAATATATCTTTTCATATTTCCTAATCACTCAATACAATATCCCACATGTCCACCTTCTCTATCAATTATAATATTATGAAATATCAAGTATCCATATTCTAAAATTACTGAATAATTATGTGAATTAGCCAGAGGAACAGAAACAGAGAGAGTGAGCACAGAATAATGTAAGTACTAGAGCACGGTTAAATTACTTGGTAAAGAAAAGAATACACGTACACAAGAGAATCTCATTTACCTACCACCAAAGCAGGAAATCAAATTAGATATAGAACCCAATGCCATTAACTGTAAATGTAGCTTAAAATTTAAACTTCTTGACCATTTAAACAAATAGTTTTGTTGGAAAAAAACGAAAGGAACAATTAACAAAAGCCACAAAGCAGAAACAAAAACTACATACCCAGGGCAACTTAACAAGCGCTTATAAATGAATCCAAAGAAATAAAGTAAATAAATTTAATGTGTTATTTGCCAATCATTTATTTTGGTGAATATTTTTTTATAGTTTTTTCTAGAAAAAATTACAAATCAATGAAACAGTAAACAGACAGTTGCATTATAGATGAAATTTTTCGGAGTACAACTATGACAAAGAATAGATTACACCATGTACACAGAAACTTACACCACTATGAAAATAAAAATATTTGGAATGTGGGTTAATTTTTTAATTTTATATTATTTTAGCCTGAGGCTAAAAAATTTCGTTTGTGATAGACTTTTTGACTTTTTTGATTTTTGTGAGAGAAAAAAAAAATTATGAATTAGATATACGGTAGTGATTGGTAGCTCGAAAGTGAGGCTCGAGTGTTGGCTCGAGGGTCAAAACGACGTCGTTTTGACCCTGTTTTTTTTTTTTTTTTTTTTTTTTCGACTTCATCTTCTCTCCGCCATTTTTTTTGCAGAAGAAGACCAGGAACTGGAGGGGGGGGGAGGGAGGGAGGAGGAGGAGGAGGAGGGGGGAGGAAGGAGGAGGGAGGAGGAACTGGAGGGGGCCATTAAAATGGCGGTGGCGAGGCGAGGCGAGCAGCGGCGGAGGCGAGGCAGGCCGGCGATCGCTGGTGCTGCGACGATCGGCGGCAGCGAGGCCACGGAGGAGCTGCGATGAGGACGGCGGCGGAAGGCGACGACGGACTGGTGCTCTCTCCCCCTCTGCTTCTCTTCTCTCCCTCTTTCTCTTTCTCGAGCCATTTCGAGCCTCGTAGCAGTCGAGCTACGAGGCATTTTCCTTAGATATAACATTTTGTCATATTTAACTAAAATAACTTATTTTATCCTACATGATTATTTTAATGCAAATACTCATTACAAACAGGGGTGAGATGCAATTTTCCGCACGTAACAATAATTGATTTGATACACATTTGAAATACAGAACTCAATAAAAGGACAGTGACGAATTTACGAATAAAGTTATTTTTAATTAAATATTCTAAAAATCATCAACATCAAGAGGAATTTTCAAACTACTTTTTGAATAAAAAACCAAACCAAAAGAAAGAAATATATATAAAAAAAGCGAGCACATTTTAAATAAAATAAAATAAAACAAAATATTAAACAGCCAAAATCACGAATATCAAAGAGGCAGCATATTCAAATTCAACCCACTTTTGAATTAAAAAAAGTATTTTGTTTGAAAGTGAAGAAATGGCAGTGGGGTACTTACAATGGCATTGAAGACAAAACGATTGGTGCCATTCCAGTTATCCAAATCGTAAGCAGTGAAATGCTTGCAACAAGCGGAGGCTTGAAGGTGTCCATCCTTGAGCTCTCCACCTTCAAAACTGTCTCCTTGTATTCCTCTCACATACGAAACCGCATATCTCCCTGCAACCAATGGGTCCTCCCCAGGTGTCTCTTGCCCTCTCCCCCACCTTGGATCCCTAAACACATTTATATTCGGTGCCCAAAATGTCATCCCTGTCGCTTGCCCTTCATTGTACACCGCTCTCGCCTCCTTTCCTATGGCCTACATTATTTGACAAACGAATCATCCATATCTCATTGCTTTACTTTATTTTACTTTATTTTTATTTTTTACTGCTATTCTCACTATACTTTACTTTGAATACTCCTTTTTTATTTATTTTTTTTTATTTTTTATTTTTTATTTTTTACAGAATAGAAAGAGAATAAAGTAAAGTGAGAATAGTAATTATATATAATAAAGATAAAGATAAAGAAAAGAGTATATTTAAACAAAAATGAAGATTAAAATGTGAATCTATTATATTTTGTTAATCAAATTTGTTTTTGATTTGAGACCTGACCAATTCGATACCAGAGTTGGGTATCGAAGGTGGCGCCGGTGAGGATGACTTGAGGGAAGCTGGTGGCGCCGGGGATAGAGCCGCTGAATCGGATGCCGCTAAACCCGACTACGCCGTGTAATGCCTCCGACCACCACTCGTATGCGGGGATGCCGAGTCGGTCGATGGCCGGAGCAGAGTTGACAAGTTGGGAGACTTTCTCGTCGAGGGTGAGACGAGATACCAGGTCTTGGGCTCGTTGGAGGATGGGTCGGGTGGTTTCGCAGAACGGGTATGATTTGGTAGATGGGTTGGTTGAGTCGCACGAGAATGGAGGAGGCTGAGTCGACTCAGCACAGAATACTAGGAGGAGGAGGAGGAGAGTTGGGAGGCTGTGGAGCTTCATTGTTGTTTGGTAGTGTGGTTGAACTGGTTGTAGAAGACAGCTACTTGTTTATATATAGATGTTGCTTTGTTAGTAAAGTAACATAGTTTAGGGTTGGTTAATCGCAATCCAGGGACACTTTAGTTTGTTTTTACCCAAAAAAAACTGGTGTAGAGATACTTTTATGTGAATGTCAAGAAAATTAGAAGTGTCACATGGTTGCTTCGAAGTTTTGGTAGCAAAAATTGCTTACATTTTGGTTAACATGAAGATGTCCAATTCGTTTTTGAGATTTGGGTGAAAAACGTTTTAAAATTGAGTAAAATTTTTGAAATTTATGAAAAACAAGATGAGATTCTCTACAATTTTTTTTTAGAAACGCTTTTATTTTTAAGTAATGGTAGGGATATCAAAATTTATACTAAATATTTTACTAAAAGTCTCACATGGGTAACTCATACATAAGTTCTATATTTATGTGAGATATTTGGTAAAAATTTTAGAACCTCTAACATTTTTCTTATTTTTTAAAATTATACATAATTTATTACACTTATTTTTATGCACAATGTATAATATTTTATTCCTCTGAAAGTGCATTAAGAGTATATTAAAATAAGAAAATTGGAAAATATAAAAATTTGGAAAATGCATTCTACCCCCAGCTGGGGGTGACACCCAGTGAAGTGTCGTGCGGGGGTTGGACCAAAAAAACAAATTTTTTTTTTTTTTTTTTTTTTTGATTTTCGGCCAGTGGGGGCGCGACCCTCCACTGGGGTATGAAGCAAAGTTGTAAAAATTTAAAGGCAACATTCGTTTAATCTGAAAGAGGGGCATCAAATCTTCTAATCCTAAATCTATTTGTTTTTCTGTCTCAAAACATTTACATTTAACTAATAATGTTTTAAGATTATTTTAACACAGAAGTTTCATAATCCAAAATAATTATGAATGTTTTGAGACTAATAAAAAAAATTAGAGAGAAAATACATGACACTACGCACAAGGTCTTTGTCCTATTAATACACCGTGTAGGTGTAAAATTAAATGCTTCGATACCAAACCATAATCTTAAAGCAACCCTACTTTAAAATATGTCATCGTCCTCCAGTCACTGTTGTAGAAATAGAATGGAAATGTGACATTCAAGTTTAATCCTTTCAATTCATTACTATGCAAACTTCAACTTAAAATTGTACCGACATGAGCGTTCAACAGTCACAATTTTCATATACAATATAATTTATTTTATTTTTATAATTTTAAATTGAAGGAGAACATTAAAAATTAGGTAAAAAGTACACCTTGTGGATTATGGACAATCAAAAGTCTAATCAGTTTAAAAGTAACATGTGACATTATTAGTCTAACATGTATTAAATGCAAGTTTAGGTCCAAGATTGCAAATCTATATGGTATGATTGCTATCTATAGGTATTACCTCAAAATGGAAATGGGGTTAACCGTGCGTCTTTTGTTTGATTATTTTATTTAAATTATTTTTGACAAAATCAAATTAATTCAATAATCACAACTCAAGTTTTTATTAAATTTGTTTGTAAAATAATGAATGATTTATTTTTAAAATTATATTTATTGTCTATTTTTTATATACAATGATTATTAAATTATGTAATTATAATTATCTAATCTATTTAATTATTTTCATAAATAATTGATGTATGAATAAAAAAAATCAATAATCAAAATAGATTACATAGGAATATTTTGAGAAGATAGATAAAAATTAATTTTTTAATTTTTTTAAAAATATATATAAAAATATATAAGAAATAATATGTCTCAAAATAAATTAAAAATAAAAAATAACTTTCTAGAAAAGCCAAAGTGGATTATTGGGTTTTATAATAGGCCCACAAAACTCAATCTCATACAAAACTTTATAAATTAGAGAGAAAACTTAAACTAATAATGAGCACTGCTTTTTTAACCTGCCCATTTTATTGCGGACTAATAGGCTCACTTTATCATAATTTTAAAAAAAAAAAAAAATTAGTTTGAGAAAAGTTAAAAAAAGTTCAAAATTAACATTTTAACAGTTTTAAAATATATTAATTTTTTAAAATTTTTAAAAAGTCAAAAAAAAAAAAAAAAAAAAACTGAAAAAACGCTAAAAAGCTACCTATCTATCTGCCTCTAGATGATTTTTCCAATCTTATTCAATGTGAATAAAAAATTAATTTGTATTTTTATTATAAATGTCTTAATTAAAAAAAATGCTGTCACCAGGGTTTATGTAGGAGTATTAGATTTTCCACAAAGATGTTATTAGATACCGAGTCAACTCAATAGCAGTGACTCACCTGACCAATGCGAAACCAAAGATTGTTATCAAAGGTAGAGGCAGTGAGAATGATTTGAGGGAAGCTGGTGGCGGAACGGATGGTACCCACAAACCTAACCCCCTTTCCGTGCCTGGAAACGCCGTGCAACGCCTCCGACCACCACTGGTAGGCGGGGATGCCGAGTCGGGGAATCGCCGAGGCCGTGTCAACGAGTTGGGAGACCTTCTCGTCAAGGGTGAGTCGAGACACCAGGTCTTGGGCTCGTTGGGCTATGGGCAGAGCGGTTTTGCAGAATGGGTAGGTTTTGGTTGATGGGTTTGATGAGTCACAAGTAAATGGAGGCTGAGTCGACTCAGGGGCATAGACTAGGCAGGCACTGACGCATAAAAGATTGATAGTGAGAGGGAGGGTGTGGTAGGGTCTCATGATGTCGGTGAAAGAAAGTGAAAAATGGAAGGACTTTTCTTAACCATGTGCCACTTACACAAAAAGTGTAAGTGTAAGTGTAAGTGTAAGGTGTAAGTATAAGTATAAGGTGTAAGTGTAAGGTGTAAGTATAAGTATAAGGTATAAGTGTAAGGTGTAAGTGTAAGGTGTAAGGTGTAAGTGGGTTGCATATGGTGTGCAACCTCAAAAAAGGTGTAAGTGTAAGGTTTAGGGGTTGTTTGGGGTGTCCTAAATAAGTACACTTTTTGTCTTTTTGGACTAAAAAATTGAGGAGAAAAATATGGATGTTTGGGTTAACTTTTTGACTTTTTATGGAAAAATGTGTATTAAAAAATTCTAAAAATTGGTTTATAGGGGAAAATTAGGATTGGGAGTTGTACAGCCGTAATTGTTGACTTTTGGTGAATAGTGTTAACTTTTTAACTTTTTGAATAACTTTTTGACTTTTTAGCTTTTTCTCAATATCCCAAACTTGGCCTTAATTTTTCACAAAAGGTGTAAGTGTAAGGTATAAGGTGTAAGTTACCCACCATAACCAAACCCAAAATGGAATTGTATATGGGTGTGTAAAAATAGGATAAAGTGTAGGCCTAAAAGACAAACGTTGAATTGCAGTTTGGCAGTGATGTGGTGATGGGCAGAAGTTATTGGTTGGTATTGAACCGCAAGTGTATAGTGGTAAGAGAAGTAGGATCAATAAATATGCGTTAGATTGTTGAAAATATAAAAAGATATAATAAATTATAATTAGTAAGAGATATTACGTGACCTATCTACATCAAGTAATAATTTTTCAGTGACCAAGAAGGGTTGATTGTTCTCTCTAATTGGCAAAGCTGAGTTTATCGTCTTGTTTAATTAGAGGTTATTTGATTAAAATAGTCAATAAAAATAAATTAAGTTAAAATAATTAATAAGATAAAATGTCATATTTAATTTATAATCATTTTTACTGTGTTTGGAAGGGTTTTGGAATCATAGTTCTCCCCTTGTATTCTAATATGATGTTTGGTTTGAGTTTTAGAAAATTAATTCTGCCCCTCCTTTTGAAAACTCGTTTTAGGCGGACTTTTAAATTTTGAAATTTGGCTTATTGGTAGTCCCCAGACGTCTGACCGGTCACTTGATCGGTTGATCAACCGGTTAACCTAAATAGTGTGAATTATTTATTTATTTATTTTTGGCACTAGTTTTTTTTTAAAAAATATTTTTAATAAAACAATATTTTTGAAAATTTTTAAAATTTTTTATGCGCTTTTAATAGATTTTTGAGTTGTGTGTTTGGTTATGAGTTGTAAATTCTTATATCAAATATCATATGTCACATTAAAAATTTCACACTCAATTCAAAACTCATTCACCAAACAAATTTTCTACACTCAAATCATAATTTTAAAATTCATAAATTTAAAATACAACTCCTATTTTCAAATCATACTTAGAAAACTCTACCAAACGTTACCTTTATTTTTTCTCTCACAATTGTTAAATCAACTATAAAAAAAACAATTATCATCTTAAACATAATATTTTTAACCAAGCTAAAATGACTAAATAACTAGGGCTCGTTGGGCAAGTGGTTTTTTTAGTTAAAAAATTAAAAAGTCACTAAAAAAATAAAAAATCAGTAATTTATACCAAAAAGTCAAAGATTTCTTTTTCTCTTTATTTTTTACAAATCTTTTCGTAAAAAATCAAAAAATCATCCTAAACATATTAATTTTTTTTACAACATATTTTAGCTACAAAATTAAAAAATTATTAAAAAAAACCTGTTCTCAAACCAAGTTTAAATAACCAACTAAAACAACTTATTTCCAAACGGGCCATGTTCATGTGTCAGGGATGGGATTGAAATGGAGCAGATTTTTCTGGCAGGATCCTATCCCCACTTCCATCTCGAGCAAGGATCCCCTCTTTGATTCCCTACTTGATGGCCATTGGATCCACTTTTGGACCAAATTTCAATGATTCGAACCGTTCATATTTTAGAATTTGTCACGCATATCATACTTGTAAAAAATCAAATTGATTGAATATCGGAAGAACTAAAAACCGTTTATTAAAAAAATTTAATAAACAGTTTTATTGTTTAATAAAACTTTTAGTTCACGTAGTTTTTGATATCCGATCGATTTGATTTTTTACAGGTATGATATACATGACAAATTCTAAAATTTGAACAGTTCGAATTATCAAAATTAGGCTCAAAAGTAGACCCAATAATCCATCAAGTAGGAAATCAAGGAGGAAAATCAAGAAGGAGATCTTTGCTCCTTCCATCTCACCTAGAGTGTGTTTGGAGAGTGGTTAGCATAGATTTTGATTCTCTCCCTTTCAATATATATGTAATGAAAATTTTTCATTACATATCTAAGAATAATATTAGAGATTATGAAAAAATATCATAAAATATATTATGAAAAATTTTCATCTTTTAATTAGATCATGGTATTTTGTTGTATTTGTAATCCAAATGTAAAGAATCTTTCATAATAATTTTTTTTTTAATGATTCCTAACATTACTCTCTAATAGCTATAAAATAGAAATATAAATTTATAATTATTTTAAATCAAAAAAATAAAAATCATTGTACTTATCATCGGATATTGCAATGAAATCTCTTCATTACAAATATGTAATGGAAAGGATTACAATCCGATTAGTATAATCAAATTCTCAAAAAAATATTATTAAAAATTTATTTTTTCTCTCTTTTTTGTATACGTGTTTTTCATAAAAAATTAAAATATCAATTAAAATAATTCCCAAACGACCTCTCATTTCCAATCCAAATTTATTTAAGAAAATTTATCCATAAATCTTATATGGGAAATGTTGATCCATTTAGTCCTAAGAGTTTTCTTATGAACTAATTATTCTTTTTTGTTTTGAAAAGTTATATTTATTTGATTTAGTACCATTTGAGTTTAAGTGAATGCCCTTTTGTGATTAATTTTTCTAATTTTCCAATTCGTTTTTGGGATGAGAATGAAAAGTTGAGATATGGAAAATTCTTTTTGGGAGGATTGGTGGCTAAAGTGTTAGTTGTCAAGCATGAAAATCTACATTTCTGTTAGTGTGATTTTCCGATGTTATATTGGAGTGTTATATTTGAAAAAATACAATAAATTTTTTTTGTATATTATATTGATTAAAGTGTTGTATTTAAAATATATATATATATGAGAGGGGGATTCATAATTTGGTTTTGGGCCGTGGTAGAGGCCGGGCTGTAAGAGGTTCGAGCGTGTTTGGGCCGAGCTAACCTGGGCTGATCCAGGATTGGTTTGCTCGGTTGAGGTCCAAGACCCATTCAGCCGAGATGATTGTCTGCCAGCCCGGGCTTTGTTGTTTGCACATTTAGCTCAACGAGTAAGGTCTTCCGCGGACCGCCCTAACCTGTCTGGAGCTTAGTCGTACCGAAGTGCTACTGAGCTCGGTGAATGTCACTGTTGGACACGTTAAGTAGCACAGTCGTAGGAGGCCGGGGTGGTGCTGTCGGGCTACTCGTTCCCGCCAATGCTGTTTGGCGGTTTGATTAGGTGGTGTTTAGCTGAATTTGCGCTGACACGTGGGGAAATGGGATGAGAGAGTAGGTCCACGCATTAGATGGCGAATGGATGCAGAGGCAAGCGCAGAAGGTATATAAGCATGACTGCGCCCCCCATACTAGGGGTAGAACATCAATTGGTGAGAGAAACTTTAGCACGGAGTCTACTTCTCTCTCTCTCTTTCTCTCTCTCTCTCTCTATCTGAGTATGTGCTAACTTGACCGTCGGAGGGGTTTTCCAGCAACACACCGTTGGGTAACTCACCGCCGTTGTGTTCGCAGGTCGATCAGAGAAAGGCGCAGCTTGGACACGAGGAGTACGGGTGGTATCGAATATTTGATTTGGTACCATTTGAGTTTAAGTGAATGCCCTTTTGTGATTAATTTTTCTAATTTTCCAATTCGTTTTTGGGATGAGAACGAAAAGTTGAGATATGGAAGATTCTTTTTGGGGGATTGGTGGCTGAAGTGTTAGTTTTCGAGCATGAAAATTTACATTTCTGTTAGTGTGATTTTCCGGTGTTACATTGGAGTGTTACATTTGAAAAAATATAATAAGAAATTTTTGTGTATTAGATTGATTGAAGTGTTATATTTGAAATATATATATTAAAGAGTTTTTTTTTTTTATAATATTGCATCACGTTTGAAAAAAAAAAGTATATTAAGAAATTTTTTAATGTGTTACATTTAAGAACAGCACACTAAGGAGTCTTTGTGTGTTACATTGATTAAAGTGTCACGTTTCAGAAAAGTATACTAATTTTTTTTTTTAGAATATTACGTTGTTACGTTTGATAAAAGTACACTAAAGAGTTTTTTAGTGTGTTATATTGAAGTGTTATGTTAAGAAAAATACACTAAGGAGTTTTGTTTTTTAATATGTTGCATTGGAGAGTTAGGTTTGAAAAAAATACATTACGGAGTTTTTTTGTGGGTTACATTAATTAGAGTGTTACGTTTGAGAAAAGTACACTAATGAGTTTTTTTGACATATTAGATTGTTACATTTGATAAAAGTACACTAACAAGTTTTTTAGTATGTTATACTGGAGTGTTACGTTTCTGCAGGGCCGGCCCTGAGTTCGTCGAGGCCTAAGGCGAACTTCGGAAATGGGGGCCCTTTTATATTGAAAAAAAAATTCATGAATAAAATGATAAATTACAACTTTTTTATTTGTTTGTAGCCATAACAAAATTTACTTACACATATAATCATTAAAATTATAAATAAAACAATTTAATAAAACAAAATTAGAACAAAAAAATTAGAAAAAAATTATTCAATTAAAATTGATAAAGACCTAGGTAAAAAAATTTGAGCAAAATTATTTATTCCACTAAAATCTAATAGATAAAGAAGGTAAAAATAAAAAATAAAAAAATAGGGCCCATATATTTATGTATTATTTTTCTTGAGCCCAAACACTTTTTTTTTTAATATATATTTTCATTTTAATAAATATAGACCAAATTACACTTATAAATAAATATGGAGTAAATCATACATTGACCCAAAAAAATATTTTGGGGCCTTTTAAATTGATCCTAAAACCAAAAAAAAAAAAAACATTGAACCTATAATATTTTACCAAATTTAGGGCCCTATGTTATATATATTTATATGTTTTACCAAATTTAGGGCCCTATTGTTTTTATTTATTTATTTATATATTTTCATTTTAATAAATATGGGCCAAACACATTTATAAATAAATATGGGCTAAATTATACATGGGCCCAATAAAACATTTGGGGCCCTTTAAATTGATCTTAAAATCCAAAAAAAAAAAAAAAAAAAGTTGAACCTATAATAATTTTTTAAATTTTGGGGCCCTATTTTTGGGCCAAAATATGGGGCCTAAGGCACAAGCCTTATCTGTCTTAGGGCAGGGCCGGCCTTGCGTTTCTGAAGTGTTGCATTGGAGTGCTATGTTTGGAAAAGTATACTAAGTAATTTTTTTTGAAGTATTACGTTTAATAATTTTAACATTATGAGAAAATTTACATTTGTCCATCAAAACACATAACATATGTGCGTTTATACTTGGCCCTTTATGTAATTCATACTAGAATGTGACTTTTGAGTCCATAAGAAAAAATGAAAGACTAAACAATTTATAAGATCACTATTTAAAATTTATTGGTACTTCATCCAATTCTTTACACACTATTAAATTGTGTCAATAAAATATAGATTTTAATTTATTTATTACTTGATAAAATTTAGGGCAAATTATAATATAAAAAAAAAACTCAAGGTTTGAGTCAGGTAACGAAATAATTTTTTTTTTTTTGTCAATTTAAATCTTATATTTTAAATTTGTTTTCAATTTAAACTATTTATTTATTTTTGTTAAGTAAAATTGATGAAAAATAAGTATTTTAGTCATTAAACTCATAAAAAATGTATTTTAGACATTTTATATATACTTATATTGAGTTTAATCACTAAAATATTTTTTCTGTCGGTTTTACTTAACGAAAATAAGCTAATGGTTTAAATTAAAAATAAATCAAAATATTATAGTTTAAATTGATAAAATTGAAAACTCAAGATCTATTTTGTTAAGGGCTTAAACTCTGAGTTTTTTATTTTATTTTATTATCTCTAAAATTTAAATAAAAATGTAAATATTTTGATTTAAAAATATTATAAAAAAAAAGATAAATATATACAACAACCATGTATAATTTTTCATACAATTAAAAATATATATTCTCAAACAAATTAATTTTTTTACTTTATTGAAAAAGTGAAGAAATTGTTAAAAAAGTCAATTTCTAAACGACTACTTAAATAATAGAGTTCATAATTTTAAACAGAGTCAATACACTTTTTAAATATAAAATTTAGAATTTTAAATTAAATAAAATTTATATTTTGTTAACACACTTTAATAGTGTGCAAACAAATTTAATTTATTTTCATCTCTTTGCTGACTTTTGGTGTTGCAACGAGTTGGGGTTATTTCTGGTAGAATTGTTTAATTCATTATTTCCGTTTGGGAAGAGATTTTCCGGGTTTTTTTTGGCTATTTTAGCCACAAAAGACGAAATAGGCTATTTTAGCCACAAAAAATAAAACATCACATCCAACCCATAACCATTACACTCTTCTTTCACAAAAAAAAACCAAAAAAACCAAAAAGCCAAAAAGCCCTTCCCAAACCAAGCTTTTTAGCCCAGACTAAAATAGCCAAAAAAGCCAAAAAGCCAACCCACTTCCCAAACGGAGGCTAAGGGTTGGTTTGGGGTGTCCTAAAAAAGTGCACTTTTTGTCTTTTTACGAAAAGATGTGCAGAAAAGTAGAGAGGTGATGTGATGGAAAAAAGATAAAAAGATAAAAAGATGGATTATATAGGTTATGCCAAGCAACCCCTAAATAACTTAAATTAAACAAAGTTTGCTTTGATGCTATTACTTATGTTGTTGCTAGGCGTAAGGTTTATTTGATGCATATTTTCCTCGGCATTTTATTTTCCTTTCTAAAATCGTACCAAAATTCATAATGCAAACATAATTTTGAAAAGACTTATGTATAGGTCATCATAAGTGAATTTATTATTCAATATTTTTTATGATAATTAATGACATTTTTTATTAAATATTATTAAAAAAACGTCACTAGTTGTTTATTTTCAGCGACAGCTTAAAAATTTTATTATAAAAAATGCCACTAATTAGTTTTAACGACAGTTTATAAAAACTGTTACAAAAAAAAGTCACTACTTTTTAACTTTCAGTGACAATTTAAAAACTTTATCATAGAAAAACATCATTAATTATAAATTTTAGCATCAATTTATAAATATTGTGACAAAAAAAGTCATTAATTATTTATTTTTAACGACATGCAAAAATTATCACAATATTTCTTTACGATAATTTTATTAAGAATTTAATTATTAAAATCTATTGATAATTTAACTTAATCTTAAAGATCCAAACCCTTTTATCCCATTCTCCTTCAAAAAATTCAACTATTTATTAATGGAGTATACCTACTGTTTGGATCTTGAATTCAATAGGATAGCTCATTCGCCTTGTCAGGTTTGGGTTAGTCCGGTTAACTCAAACCAATCAATCTAAATTTAATTAATGCTAGTTCAAGTTTCATATTATCTAAATTAGGGGTAAGTAATGGATATATTGATCCGTCCAAACCAATCGAATCGAATTGATCCACTGTATTTTGGACGGATGTGTGATGACGCGCGGACGGCTGCGAATTGATTTTTTCCAATCTGCTTAGGTTTGGACGAATGACGGATTTGCGATTCCTTTGGCCGCAATCGAATCATTAAACCGCAAGCACCCTTAGTAATTTGTAAGATTTTGTATTTTCAATTTGTTTAGATATTCTATTTATATTTTTAATTGAAAAAAAGTTTAAATATTATGTTGGATATATTCTATTGAAAAAGAGTTTTCAACTTGAATATATTTTTTGAATTAAAAAAAAAATATATTATTTATTTATATTTTTTGATTTTTAAAATTAACTCTAAAAATAATAAATAAAAAAGATTATATATGCTAGTTGGTTTTTGTTTTCAAAAATAGATATAGATATAACAATACAAATACATACAATCTCTACTATTACTCTGTTCATGATTTTAGTGGTTTGAATTATTTTTATATTTTAAGAACCACAGATTATAATATTTTATATAGATGAGACATGCTGTGATTATAATATGTGGATGAGGCATGTAGTGATTGTAATATTCTAAAGTTTTAAACTTTCTTTCTTGGATGAGGCATGCAGTGATTGTAATACTTTTTTAAGTCACTGACAGTAATATTTTTTTTTTTTTGAAGAAGTGTACAAGTTGAATTATGTTGAAAATTTATAAAATTTTAAATAGTTAAACCGATTTGCATCCATCTACCAATTCGCTCAATCTACATCCGCCGAATTTGCGAACGGATGCGGATTGATTTTCTCTAATCTGTCAATTTGGCAAACGGATAGCGGATCGGAGGTTTTGTGGCAGCAACCGACTCGCACTCACCCCTAATCTAAACAGCCTAGATGGCATGACTCTCTTTTTTGAGAAGTTGGTTATTTTAATTTTAATTATTTAATAGGCTAAAATAATTGTACTTGGGAAGAATGTTAAATTTTTTTATAGTTGGATGTGATATTCGTAAGAGAAAAAATAAAATAATTATAAATTTAATGTGACATTTTATCTTATTAATTATTTTAACTTATTTTATTTTATTTTATTTTATTTTGTAAATTTTAACTAAAAAAAAGTCCAAATAAATCGGATTTTTTGAATCTTCATATTCATAATAATGCCAAGAAAACCGTAACTTTTGAATTGGAGGGACGGGCCCAGAAATCCGGAAACGAATGAACGGGGATGATATTAACCATTGAATTTGGACCATCTCCTAGTCACACCTGATTATGACACTTCACCCTATACAGTTAGTGTGTTTGCTTGTCCACTCACTTTAATAATAATAATAATAATATGGGTCTGGATAATATGAATAAAGGTTGGGACCCCTTTGGGGGTCACTCCTTTACCCCCTTTGTCACGTGGCAAGAGGTGATTGGAGGAGAAGGAAAAAAAAGAAAAAGAAAAAGAAAATGTGACCAATGAGAGAGAGAGAGGGTCCAAAGGGAGTCCTAAAAAGGGGGGATGAATCATTGTTGGGATAATATACATAATAAAAAATGCCTCAGACCCCAGTGGGGGTCACTGGGGGTCATGTTTGTGGCCCTCCCATTGGCTAAAAAAAAAAAAACTATTTTTTTTTTTTTTTGATTATCAGCGAATCATGACCCGCCACGTCAGTGGGGGTCTCAGCATTTCCGTATACATAATTAATGGGTGAGTGTGGGTCTCAAAATTTAATATATTTTTGCTTGCCTTCTCTATTTTAATATATTTTTAATTGATAATATATTTTAAAATATGAAAATCTCAAACCACAATTATATAATCTGTTTTTAATTTTTGACATTTTTTTTACATTGTTAGTTAATGAAAGATTTGTTCACAAAATCAAAAATATTTAAAAAAATTAGTAACAATAATATTAAGTAGTCTTAAGAGATTGTTTGGAGTGTCCTAAATAAGTGTATTTTTTGACTTTTTGGACTAAAAAGTAGAGAAAAAAAAAGATGGTTATTTGAAATAATTTTTTGTCTTTTTATGAAAAAATGAGTATTAAAATATTGTATAAAATAACAAAATTATATTTTTACCCCTACATATATAAATATGTATTGACAGAGATGGTACATGAAGACAGTATAGTGGTAGCAAGAGATATAAGAAAAACTTGCTTACGGTGCTGTTTACACAGGACGGTGCTGTTCGGCCCACGGGTCCCGTTTTGATAATCAAAACTGTTAAATGTGTAGAACTCATTGAGTACTATATGATTGTAAAAAATCACTTTGATCGGATATCGATAGCTATTTGATCGGATTAGTTTTTTTGTCAATCGTTACTTTGTGCACTGTCTATTTTTTTTTATATATAAAACTGATTTGATCATATAGTTATCGATATCCGATCAACGTGATTTTCTACAGGACAATAGTACTCGACGAGTTCTACACATTCAACGGTTCAGATTATCAAAAAAGGACTTGTAATGGGCCCCTACGGGCTGGACAATACCGTGCTGTGTAATTTTTGTGTGTACCCTCTTTTCAAAATCACCATCACTTCAGACCACTGTGTCACGTTCAGCCATGATGTTGGCTTGTACCTTTTTTGGGATTTTATATATATATATATTTTGAATAGTGATTATTTTTTGGATTTTGTAACAATTTTTAATTTTTTTGACTTTTTTCAAACATCCCAAACCAGCCCTAAGTAATCACATGACATTGGAGTATTTGGTGCGGATTAAATAAGTTAATTATAGTTTTTTTTAATTTTAAAATATTTGTGTTTGGTGTAACTTTTTCTATAGTTTATTAAGTAGTAATAATTTATAAAAAATTTAATTATTTGAAAGTTGGAAAAAAAATAATTTTGACTTGTGCTTTTCTGACAAATGAGCAGTCACACAAAACTACTTGGAATCATTTTTTATCTCGTAAACTACCTAATCAAATAGCTTAATATTACCGGAATTATCCTACTGGTAAAATATTTTGTATACGACATTAAAAGAGCAAACGGTGAAAAATACACATGGTATGGTAATAATTACAGAAATAGAAAATCAAAAAGTTCAAAATACTTAGATAATATAATCCCATCTAAAAAAAAGATTAGATAATAACGAATCTAGTTTTTGTCACTGACCTGGCCAATGCTGTACCAAAGATGGGTATCAAAAGTAGCAGAGCTAAGGATGACTTGGGGGAAGCTGGTGGCGGAGCGAATGGTGCCATTGAATCTGATGCCCTGTGGCACCGCTCCTCCGCCAACCATCGCTACCCCATGTAGAGCTTCCGACCACCACTGGTACGCTGGGATGCCCAGCCGTGGTATCGCTGCTGCCGTGTTCACAAGTTGGGACACTTTCTCGTCCAGAGTCAGGCGAGATACGAGGTCCTCAGCTCTTTTGCTGATTGGCAATTCAATTTTGCAGAATGGGTAAGATTTGGTTGATGGGTTGGATGAGTGACATGCGAATGGAGGCGACTGAGTTGACTCGGTGCTAACTAGGAACAGACTCATGATTATGCACATGAGATTGATGAGAGATCTGGCATGGTTGTCGGTTCCCATTATTGTGATACTAGTATTGTTCAATTAGAGACCATGGACTCGAGTAGAGTGGAGAGTGGTATATATTTATATAATGATAATGATTGTTCTAAGGCCACAAAGGCTACTCGGTTGTTGCAACTTTTTGATTATTCCACGTGATTGTTGAATGACAAAATCATCCCTCTGACCTAATATTGATAAGGAAGAGGTTTTCTCCTCTCCATAAGCAGACTGGTAGGTACTGTTATCCATTGGTGGGCCTTGATCTTGACTTATTGGGTATATTATTTCTATAAAAAATCACTTTGAATAGATATTAATAGACACTTGATCATATCATATTTATGTCAAAAAATTATTTTTTAAAATCATAATTATTGTTGATACAAATGTGATATAATTAGGTAATTATTGATATTCAATCAATGTAATTTTTTATAAAAATAATATACTCAACGAGTTTTACATATCGAATAGTTTGAATCGTTAAGATCGGCCCAAACAAAGCCCACCATGGGCCAATTGCAACCTTCAATCCGAAAAGCCTCTCCTATTGATATATTTGAGGCCTATTTTAATAACATGAAGTTTTAGTTAAATGTTCTTTCTATTTTATACATGATTTTTCATTGAAAGTAAAAAAAAAATACACACAAATTTAAAAAATAAATAAATAAATTCTAAAATAACCCTAAATAAAAATCCAACATACAAGTGGTTAGTAATCATTTGATAAGTTATTGATTCGCCTAGATTGGGCCTATCATGCTTACAGTAAAAGTAGACAATGGGCTGGATCTAATATTTAGGCCTTGTTTGGGTACTCCCAAATAATTCAAAAAGTTAAAAAGTTACTCAAAAAGTTAAAAAGTTAACACTATTCACCAAAAGTCAACAATTACGGCTGCACAACTCCCAATTGAAATTTTCTTCTAAAAACCGATTTTCACAATTTTTTGTTACACATTTTTCCATAAAAAGTCAAAAAATTTACCCAAACATCCATATTTTCAACCTCAATTATTTAGTCAAAAAAGACAAAAAGTACACTTATTTAGTCTTCCCAAATTTGGCCTTACTTGGTAAGTAATCATTCGACAAGTTTTTTCATTCGACTAGATTTGCCCTATCATGCTTATATTGGACAATGGACTAGATCTAATATTTTACTTAACTTTTTGGGCACTTCGGCCAAATTTTCATTTTTGAAATTTTTTAGGTTAATAGGCTCAAACTTAAATCATTTTAAGTTAAAATGACATTAATATGTTCAAAATGATATCTATCGGTTCAAACTTTATCTATTTATTTATGTGTCTAAATATTATCTATTTATACACGTATCATTTATTTGTTCAATTATTTATCTAAATGTCACTTCTATGTACATACGTCGCATATCTATTCACATATATGTCCAATATCATCTATTTGTCTATCTTAATGACTTTTCTGGTACCGATGATTTTTCAATAACTTTTCAACGTGTGTCCTTATTATCAAAAAAAAAATTAAACGTTTGACCAAGTAACATGTCTCCATAGGTTTGGACTTTTTACTAACTCTATTTTTTTAAGCAAATTGTAACCATAATTCTTATAATTTATTTATTGTATTAACTTGGTCATTATATTTTAATTCCATCAATTTAACTCATAAATTTTTAACAATATATCAATTTAGTCTTATGTGCTTTTTAAAAATTAAATTAAACTTAAGGAATAAAATAGTTTGTTCACGCTCTTCAAAATAATTTATATTTAAATGAATCATTTTATTTTTTATTTGTATCTAATTTCTTAACCAATATATTTAACTAAAAAACAACTTGATATAATTAAAATTATGTGGAATAAATTAACAGAAGAAACAAGCTACATAAACCAAAAGAGACAAACCAAATACAAGCCTCAATGATTTTTTTTTTTTTTTAATAAAAAAAAATTGGCTGCTAACAAGGCCATTGATATTCCAAGTTCCAACATGATACAACTCGTACATCTTTTTTAATCCACGATTCCATGGGTGGCATATGTATTATTGTTTTATTTATTTATTTTATAATAATTAAATTAGGTAAATTACAAATACATCTTTTAAGATTTGTTTAAAATATAGGTAAATTACACTCACCTCTCTTGAGGTTTCTGACAAATACAGGAACCTCCTCCGTAGTTTAAATAATTACACAAACCTCCTTTACTTTAACTGACATTGTCTAAATTCCCATATTCCATCAAATTGAAACAAACGATATTACTTGCATATAGTAAATGACCTTATTACCCTTCCTTTTGAACACAAAAATATGATAATACCCTTGTCCCCTTTGTTTACATTATACAGTAATTAAATTATGAATTATTTTTTAGGATTTATTACTCTTATTACCCTTACTTTTTTAGATTTATTTTTTAAAAATATTAAAAAATGTATAAGAAAATTTTATTTTTTTATTTAAATATTTTTAATTTTCAATATTTTAGTTTATTTTTTAAATATTTTAAATTTTTTTAATTTTAATATTCTAAACTCAAAACACAGCTCTACACTCAAATTGTAACCAAACATATAACTCAAAACTCAATTCAAAAATTATTTTCAAAACCTCATAACCAAGCGCATAACTCGAAACTACATACTATTTTCAAAA
The DNA here is from genome assembly GCA_036172215.1 of Camellia granthamiana. Classification (NCBI taxonomy): domain Eukaryota; kingdom Viridiplantae; phylum Streptophyta; class Magnoliopsida; order Ericales; family Theaceae; genus Camellia; species Camellia granthamiana. The sequence goes on from CM069905.1 coordinate 127,097,781, forward strand.
CTCTACACTCAAATCGTAATCAAACACATAATAAATAAAAAAAATATTTATAAAATAAAATAAAATATTTAAAATAAAAAATAATTTTTTTAATGTTTAAAATATTTTTAAAAAATACTACACATAAATATATGAAATATAGTGCACATTAAAATAAATAAACAAATATTTAAAATATATAATATTTACCCTAAAAAAATAAATCTAAAAAATTTCAAATATAACTCAAAACTCTTTTCAAAACTTATAACCAAATAAATTTTTTCTTTTCAAAACTCATAACTCAAAATACGAATCTACACACAAATCACGATTCTAAAATAATTTTAAAAAATAAAATAAAAATATACATTTTTTAATTTTTTCTTTTAAAATAGAGTTTTGAAAAAAATTTAGTTTTGAGTTTTGAAAAAAGTTTTAAATTGAGTTTTGAGTTTGGGATATAATTTTTTAATTGAGTTTTGAGTTGTAAATTTGGTTATCAGTTTTGAATAGATTTTTGCAATTTTTTAATTGGAATTGTGATTCTAAAATAGAACCAAACATGTTTCTTTGTTATTATTTGGCTAATTAATTGTTTATGCTTCTAGTGTTAACTCACTATAAACTGAAATTTTGATTAGAGTAATACTATAAAATAAATAAATAAGAATAAATTTTAATAGTTGTACATAACCTACCTGTTGTTGTGTTTTTAAATAAAATTTTGCAATTGTTAAAAAAAAAAAGAAAAAAAAAAGGGCACTGTTTTAGACGTTTGGGTGGATGATCAGCCAACATTTGGTATTGGTATATATAGATGGTTTGAGGACACTTCAAGGCATTATAGGCATTTTAGTGTTTAGCTTTAATGACATCAACAAGTTCTGTGAAGGGTGTAATCGGCAGTCAAAAAATTAAGAAATTTTGACATTGTCAGGTAAAGTAGGAGAGATTACTATAATTATTGAAACTACAGGGGATGTCCCTATATTTGTTAGAAACCTCTGGAGAGGTAAGTGTAATTTGCCCTTAAAATATAGATTGTTTGATGTAGTTTGAAAAATTACAAATACATCATTATTAGAATTTTTTATTTAATAGAATTAATTGAAAAAATAATATTCCTAACTGTTGTCCTATAGAATGATAAAACTACTTGAATTATTAATTGAAATGAATTTCTAACGTAATTAAAACCTGTTAATTGACTTGATAATTTATTAATAAAATAAGTCATTTGTTATAAAATTAGAAATTTCAAGGGATATGATGTAATTTTCAAAATCGCAAGGAGCAAATCGTAGTTTAAACAAACTTTAGGAGGTGTATTTGTAATTTGCCCATTAAATTATTTGAATATGATTAATGGAAATATTTTAATTTTTTTCAATGAATAATTTACGCATAAAAATTTATAAAATGAATAATTCAAATTATTAAAATTTGAAATACGCTTTATAAACTCGGACAATATCCTCTAATTTAATATTTTGACTTATGGAGTATTTAATAATAGATTCAACATTTAAAATTGAATGTATTAGTGATAATCAATTAAGTCTGTTTGATAATCATAATTGATATCACTTATAAATTTAAATATCTCTTAAAATATAGGCTAAAACTTATGAAAATTTTAAATCATATGAAATTTAATTAATTTTGGCTGAATTTATAAATATTAAACATAACCATCAATATATACTATTATAAACTTATCACCATCACCACCACCATTATCGCTTTCGCACCACCACCACCACCACCACTTTCATCACCATTGTCGTTGTTATTATGAGTACCGCTATTATTTTACTACCTCTACTATTACTACTGCTACCATCACCACCATGTCGCCGTTGCCACCGTTGTCACCACTACCACTACCACTACTATTATCACCACCATCACAATATAAAAATTAAAATATATAATTTAAAAATAATAAACTTTAAATTTGATCTTATACATATCAAATAACTTATTTTTAATTCAACACTTAAATTTGTATCAAATAAATTTTGAGTTAAAAAAATTCAACATTCGATTTTTATTATTCAATTTAAAATTTTTAACGTTATTAAACACCAACTAAATGGAATTCTTAATCTCAAAAATATTTGGTAGATCTTTGGAATCTTTGGAAACATCTCCCTCCCCCCCCCCCCCCCCAAAAAAAAAAAAAAAAAACTATTATCTATAATAATAACGGTCCTTTTTGGAAAAGGATGTTTTTTAGTTTACTAAAATAGTCAATAAAAATAAAAATAAATAAAAATAATTAATAAAAAAAATATTACATTTAAATCATAATCTTTTTAATTTTTTTTTCATAACTATTAAATCAACTACAAAAAAAAAAAAAAAAAAAAAAAAAAAAAAAAAAAAAACAAAAAGTCCACCAACTTTCCAAACACTACTTTTTCAACTAAAACTAACTAAAATAGTCAACTTCCCAAATGAGATCAACATAAAAACTGAGAACACTTAAATTTAGTATGAACTATAGAAAGTGAAAGTTGTATTATGTTTTATTCAAAAAAAATCTTAAGAAGTTTCTCTTAATTTGATCCATGATGAAAACAATATATTACAAATCAACTTTTGATTTGTTACTACTTCAACCACGTAAGGCCAAACGCTCTTACCATATGTGAATTTGAGAATTTACAAAAATATTAATATGTTCAAAATGATATCTATCAGTTTAAAAAGACATAAAAATAGTTTGTTCATGCTCTTCAAAATATTTAATATTTGGATAAATTACAAATGCACACTCTGAGATTTACTTAAATTATAAATTATCCCAAATAGCTTTAGAAATTACACTATGTCCTGAAATTTTTAATTTCATAACAAATAGATCTTTTTATTAATAAATTATTAAATTAATTAATAGTTTTTAATAATATTAAAATTTTATTTCAATTAATAATTCAGATAATTTTATTATTGTATAAGTGAACAGTTAAAAATTTTACATTTTCAATTAATTCTGTTAAATAAATTTTTTTAATAGGGAGATATTTGTAATTTTTCAAACCATAGGGTAATACGTATTTTAAGCAAATCTCAGGAGTGTATTTGTAATTTAGCCTTTATATTTAAATTAATCATTTTATTTGTTATTTATGTCTAATTCCTTAACCAATAGTATTAACTAAAAAACAACTTGACATAATTAAAATTATATGGAATAAATTAACAGAAGAAACAAGTTACACAAACCACTAAGAGACAAACTATACAAGCCTCAATGATTTATTTTTTCAATACTAAAAAAAATGGGCTGCTAACAAGGCCATTGATATTCCAAGTTCCAACATGATAAAACTAGTACATCTATTTTCATTCACGATTCCATGGGTGGCATATGTGTTATTGTTTAAATTAGGGTAAATTATAAATATATCTTCTAAAATTTGTTTAAAATATAGATTATTTCATATAGTTTAAAAAATTACAAATACATTCTTATCAAAAAAATTTATTTAATAAAATTAATTGAAAAAAATGATATTCCTAACTGCTTTCTTATATAATAATAAAATTACTTAAATTATTAATTAAAATAAATTTCTGACGTCATTAAAAACTATTAATTGATTTAATGATTTATTAATAAAATAAGTCATTTGTTATGAAATTAAAAATTTCAGGGAGTGAGATGTAATTTCTAGAATCACAAGGAGCAAATCGTAATTTAAACAAACTTTAAAAAGTATATTTGTAATTTACCCATTAAATTATTTGATTATGATTAATGGAAATATTTTAATTTTTTCAATGAATAATTTACACATAAAAATTTATAAAATGAATAATTCAAATTATTAAAACTTAAAATACGTTTTATAAACTCAGACAATATCCTCTAATTTAATATTTTAACTTAGGGAGTGCTTAATAATATGATTCAACACTTAAAACTGAATGTATTAAGTGGTAATTAATTAAATCTGTTTGATAACTATAATTGATATCACTTACAAATTTAAGTGTCTCTTAAAATATAGATTAAAACTTATGAAAATTTTAAATCATATGAAACTTAGTTAATTCTAATTGAATTTATAAATATTAAACATAAATATTGATATACACTATTATAAACTTATCACCACCACCACTACCACCACTACCACCACTACCACCACCATGTCATCGCCACTACCACCATCGTTATCGTTATCACCATCAGCATCGTTATCACCACCATCATGCCGCCACCACCACTTTCATCACTATTGTCATTGTTATCATAAGTATCGCTATCATCTTACTACCACTATCATTGTTAATGCTACCATCACCACTATGCCCATACCCACGCCGCTGCCGTCACAACCACTACTATTATCACCACTATCACAATATAAAAATTAGAATATACAATTTGAAAATAATAAATTTTAAATTTAATCTTATACATATCAAATAACTTATTTTTAATTGTTTGGCAAAGGTTTTTTTTTGATTTTTTGGGCTAAAATTCACAAAAAGGCAAAATAGGTTAAAATAGTCAATAAGATAAAATGTCACATCAAACCCATAATCATTTTATTTTTTCTCTCACAAACATCACATCTAATTACAAAAAAATCCAAACACAAAAATTTTAACCTACTAAAATAGTAACTTTCCAAACACCCAGTCAGTGCTTAAATTTGTATCAAATAAATTTTCATTTTAAAAAATTAAACGTTCAAATTTGATCACTCAATTTTTAATTTTTAACTTTATTAAACACTAGCTAAATGGAATCTTAAAAATATTTGGTAGATCTTTGGACATTTCAACCTTGTGCTGCCCAATGTAACTCGGGAAACAGAAAATAAAAAATAAATTCTCGGGAAACCTTGGGACATTTAAACCCAAATCCCACAAAAAAACATACTATTATATATCAATGATAATAACGGTCCTGTTGGACAAAATATTTTTTTTATTAAAATAATCAATAAAAATTTAAAAAATTAAAGTAGTTAGTATAATAAAATATTACATTCAAATTATGATCCTTTTATTTTTTTTCTCTCACGAGTATCAAATCAATTACACAAAAAAAAAAAAAAAAACCAACCAACTTTCTGAACATAAATTTATTTAGTCAAAACTAACTAAAATAGTCAACTTTTCAAATGAGACCAACATAAAAAACCCAGAACACTTATTTAGGCCTCATTTATCAACTATACATTTTAGTCAAAAAGTTAAAAAGTCACTATAAGTTGTCACATTACTCTTTTTACTTTTCTGTACATATTTTTATAAAAAGTCAAAATATTACTAAAATAGCTTATTCTCAAACGAGTCCAGATCCGCTGCTGTGATTCCCTGCAATGTTTCCTGCTATGCTCAAAAATGACGTCATTTTGGAGGTTTTTTTTTTTTTTTGCCCTTCTTCTTCTTCTCCCTCTCAAACGTTTGTGAATTCCCTGACCTAAACTAATATCCAAAACCAAATTCGAAATAGACTCAGATGAAGAACAAGAAGAAGTGTATTCAACTTGATGCTCACATCTTTCATGGACGAAGCATTGGCTCTCAACTCACGGATTCGACTCTCTCCGATTCGTTTTCCCTTATATGAGAAAGTCATATAGGTGTCATAAAACTTGAAGGGGTCGAGATTCGAGTTCTTCACGGCGTACATGGTGGCAAATTGGATTTCAAATGAGGCTACAGTGGTGGTGAGATTGTCAATTGCGGTAGAGCTTAACCAGAATTTGGGGGTTTTGGGGCATAAAATAATGAGATCAATGATGATGAAGAGGGCGGTTTGGAAGACGAAACAGAGGGCAATGATGATTATGTGTTTTGTGGATTATTTTGGGATTTATTTTTACCTTGATTTTGGTAACAAATAATAACAAATATTTATTTTGAAATATGGGTTGTAAGATGTATTGCAAGTGCTTGTAAAAATGTCTCATTGAATATAGTTGGTGTGAATTTTGGGTTGTATGATGTAATTAGTATTTAGGTTGAAATTTAGGTTTGTAAGATGCACTCTAAGTGCTAGTAAAAAAGTTTGATTGAATATAATTGTTTCATTTGGTTAACAAGTTCCTCACCATTGGAAACTAAAGGCATCCGTCAAAACACCAATGTTATCCCAGGTAGGCAACCCAAGAGGGGGTGAATTGGGTTATTAAACAAATTTTACAATGTTAAACAAATAATAAACACAATATTCAAAATTTTAACAAATAAAAAACAGAACAATAATTATCAATATAAAAGTAAGAGAGATAGGAAGAGAAAAACAAACACTGAGATTTATAGTGGTTCGACAAGCAGGGCCTACGTCCACTCCCTAGGGAACCTCATTGAGAATTTCTTTATTATCAAAATGAATCAATACACCACCAAGGCTCCACCAAGGTTTCACCAAGCTTGTGGATTTTATACAGGTCTTATTTTTATCTATTGAGCCCCACCCAACAATAAATTTCTCACTCTTACAAAATTCCTTCACAAAATGATAAATAAGGATAAGAGGTACTCAACCCTCTTTTACAATAATTCTCTCACAAAGAGTAGATATGAAAGTGTAAGAACAAATACTGCACTTAGATCTGAAAGTGAAAGAGCAGAATACTATACACTCAAAATTTTGGAGCACGCAGATTTTTCTCTTCAAGTTCTTGATTTTTCTTTACACAAAACACTTCTATTTATACCAAAAAATATACCCGTTAGAGAAGCAGACGCCCCACTGACAAATCACGAGGCATCTATTTGTTTTCAACTTTTCATCATGTAGCACCTTTTCATTTTGTCAAACATTGTGGCTGAAAGTTGAACAAAACTTACTAACATGTGAGTTTTAACTAATATATATATATATAAAGGAATGAGGTAAAAAAAATATGCCTGCAAAGTCCACATTAATTTATATAAAGATATAGCTACAATATTTCAATTTCAAACATCAACATGTAAAATATGCTGCAATTTTGCAACCATTTCTTTTTATATTATATCAAACGTGTGTATATATATATACCCCTTCTAAAAGTTTTGTAATTGTTGAAGAGATTATAAACACAAACCAAACCAAGCCTTGAGTCTCATGAAATGGGGTCGGCTACATGAATCCTTTTTCACCACGCGACCTTATCAAAGGCCATTTCATTAGTCAAATTAAATAGATTCATATCTCTATTTACAACGTTAGTCAACGTTAATCTAGGCCTACCCCGTCCCCTAACACTCCCCTCTACCGTTACAACATCACATCTTTTCACTATTGTCTCTGGTCTCCGTTGAATGTGACCAAACCATCTCAATCGTTTTTCTCTCAACTTCTATCGGTGCTACTCCTACCCATTCCCGAATACACTCATTCATAATTCTATCCTATCCAATCTTGCTACACATTCACCTTAGCATCCTCATCTCAGCCACACTCATCTTATCTATATGTTGTTTCTTGGTTGCCCAACACTCCGTCCCATACAACATCGCTGGTCTAATAACCATTCTATAGAACTTACCTTTTAGTCTAGTGGGTATTCGTTTATCACACAGTACTCCAGACGCACTTCTCCACTTACACTATCCTGTCTTAATCCTATGGGTCATATCCGTATCAATCTCCCCCGCTATTGTGATAATCGGCCCTAAATAACGAAAATGTTCACTCTTAGGCAGTTCTTGGTTCTCAATCTTCACTTCTCCTCTACTTTCATTGTTATTGTTACTAAATTTACACTCCATGTACTCTATCTTAGTTCTGCTTATCTAGAATCCTTTCGATTTAAGAGCTTTTCTCCAAATCTCCAACTTTGAGTTAACTCTTTCTCTAGTCTCATCCACTAGCATGATATCGTTTGCAAGGAGCATACACCATGGCACGTCATCCTAAATATTTCTCGTCAACTTATCCATAACTAAAGCAAAAAAATAAGGGTTTAAGGTAGATCCTTGGTGTTGAAATTCATTTGTCTCTCTAGTAGGCGATCTAATAGTGGTCACCACCCCTTCAAATATGTCCCTAATCACATCAATGTAACATTTTGTCACCCCTTTCTTCTCTAATACCCACCATATTATATCTCGGGGCACTCTATCATATGCTTTCTCAAGGTCGATAAACACCATACGAATGTCTCTTTTCTTTTCTCTATACTTTTCTATTACTCTCCTCAAAAGATAAATCACTTCCATTGTTGACCTGCCAGGCATAAACCCAAATTGATTCTCTGACACCTCTATTATATTTCGCAATCGGCATTCCATCACCCTCTCCCACATTTTAATTATATGACATATTAGCTTGATTCCTGTATAGTTGTTGCAATTCTGGACATCTCCTTTATTTTTATATATTGGCACTAAAATACTCTTCTTTCACTCATCCGGCATGTTTCTAGTCAACAAAATTTTGCTAAACAACCTAGTCAACTAAGCAACCCCCTTGTTACCCAAGCACTTCTAAGCTTCAATAGGGGTATCATCGGGTCCTAAAGCCTTATTTGATTTCATTTTCTTAAGTGCAATCTCTACTTCAAAGTTCCTAATCTTGCAATAAAACCTATAGTCTTGGTTTATCGTATTACTGGCCATTTCTTTCCCTATTATTGTACCTCCATGTTCCTCATTTAATAGTTTCTCAAAATAGTTCTTCCATCTTTCCTTAATCTCTTCATCCTTCACCAATACTTTAGAATCCTCACTCTTGATGCACTTAACTTGATTAAAATCTCTTGTTTTCCTCTCTCGTATCTTAGCAAGTTTGTATACCCTCTTCTCTCCCTCTTTATAATCCAGTCTAGTGTATAAGTCATCATAAGCTTTCAATTTCGCCTCACTCACTACTTTTTTGACTTTCTTATTAGTCAATCTATAGCTCTTAAGGTTTTCTTCAGTTCTATCATTCTGCCACTTTTTAAAGCACTATTTTTTTTTGTCTTAACTACCGCTTGAACCTCTTCCCTCTACCACCAAGTTTTCATAGAGTTGGGTCCCGTCCCTTTCGACTCTCCAAGCACTTCTCTTGAGATTCTCCTCATATAATTGGCCATCGAGTTTCACATAGTGTTAGCATCATCTTCCAAGTCTCAAGTACCTTCCTTATCCATTCTATTCTTAAATATTTCTAGTTTATCCCCTTTTAGGTCCCACCATTTCATCCTACAACGCCCACCATCCTTCCTAGCTTGGTATTGCCCTCTAAAACATAAATCTAGTACTAAAATCCTATGTTGAGAGGTCAGGCTCTCTCTAGGAATCACTTTACAATCATTGCATTTTAGACGGTTCACTTTTCTCCCTAAGAAGTAATCTATTTGGCTCTTAACTGACCCACTTTTAAAAGTTATCAAATGCTCCTCCCTCTTCTTATACATAGTATTGGCCACCACCAGGTCAGAAGCCAACGCAAAATCTAAGATACTCTCTCCAGCCTCATTTCTATTACCAAAACCGTATCCACCATGCACCCTTTCATAGCCTAGTTTATCTATGCCTACATGGCCATTAAAATCTCCACCTATAACCAAGTTCTCTCCTACGGGTTGTTAGGGAAAATCGATGATTCCCACAAGTAAATCAATCAATGGGAATAAAAACTAATGCGGAAAAATTAAATCAAAGGCAACACAAGAATTTTACGTGATTCCCTCAATGTGAGGTACGTCCACGGGATCGAAATCCGATTCCACTATCAACCAAATAAGTTTTCAAACGATTACAAACGAGACACGAATGGTCTCACAAACCACCCTTAGGTGAATTCCAAATAATCACAAATAAACAAGAGGAAAGACCTCACCAAATAGATGAATCAAAATCTTTAGAAACAAAGTTATAAAAGACCCAAAATAATTAACCCAAATCTACCTCACCAAAGTAGCCGAATAAGCATCAACGTGATTGCAAACAAAATAGTGCACTTGAATGTCCAATCAAGAATCAATCAGCCACCAAGCTTGTAATTCAACCACAAAACCCATTGAAGATGTATCATGGCTGCTACACAGAAAAAAACTGCTTTTTTTCTTGAAAAACAATCCCAATAATATTGTGAATCTAGGGTTTTTTTATCAAAACCTTAGTTATTTCCAAATTCGATTGGGTCTCCACAAATTAAATATAATATATAAAAATATATTATAATTAATACTAAACCAAATTAAACTCTTTTTCCAAAACCAATTGGGTCCCACACTCCAATAAGGAGGTATACCCAACAATTCTCCCTCTACCGACTTAGGTGGAGACATCAACCATACCCGCCAAAGTTCGACACTTTAAATGTTTGTCCCTCAACAAAGTCTTTGTCAACATATCTGAAATATTATCATCTGTGTGAACCTTTTCGAGTTGTAACAATTTCGAATCTAACACATCACGAATCCAATGGTATCTCACATCAATGTGTTTCGATCTCGAATGAAAAGTAGAATTTTTACTCAAGTAAATAGCACTTTGACTATCACAATAAAGCACATATTTTTCTTGCTTTAAACCCAACTCTTGCAAAAATTTCTTCAACCATAACTCTTCTTTGCAAGCTTCCGTAATGGCAATAAATTCAGCTTCGGTAGTTGAGAGAGCAACACATTTTTGTAATTTAGATTGCCATGCCACAACTCCCCCTGCAAAAGTCATCAAATATCCCGAAGTAGATTTCCTAGAATCAACATCACCAGCCATGTCAGAATCTGTGAACCCATCAAGCATCGGCTTACCATCCCCAAAATACAAGCACACCTTCGAAGTCCCTCGAAGATAACTTAGAATCTATTTTACTGCTGCCTAATGTTCTTTACCCGGATTAGAGAGAAAATGACTCACCACAACAACGGCGTGAGCAATATCCGGCCTTGTACAAACCATGGCGTACATCAAAGAACCAACTCCTGAAACATAAGGAATTTTCAGCATCTCTTCCTTGTCTTTCTCACTTGTAGGACATTGATTCGAACTAAGTTTGAAGTAACCCGCAAGTGGACAACCAACCGGCTTTGCTTTATCTATGTTGAACCTCTCAAGAACTTTCTCAATGTAGCTCTCTTGAGACAACCAAATCAGCCCCTTTTTGCGATCACGAACAATTTTCATACCAAATATTTGCTTTGCCGACCCCAAATCCTTCATAGCAAAAGATTTACTCAACTCTAACTTCAATCTGTTTATCATGGTAGAATCTTGACCCACAATTAGCATGTCATCAACATAAAGCAAAAGAATAATAAATTTACCATCCAAAATTTTTTTCACAAACACACAATGGTCCGAAGTGGTTTTAGAAAAATCATTATTCATCATGAAAGAGTCAAATTTTTTGTACCATTACTGCGAGGCTTGCTTGAGGCCATACAAACTTTTCTTCAATTTGCAAACAAATTTCTCTTTCCATTTTTCCACAAAACCTTCTGGTTGCTCCATGTAAATTTCTTCTTCAAGATCACCGTGAAGAAATGCGGTCTTCACATCAAGTTGTTCAACTTCAAGGTTCATACTTGCAGCCATGCCAAGTACAACCCGAATAGAAGACATCTTCACAACCGGCGAGAAAATCTCGTCAAAGTCAATGCCTTTCTTTTGCCCAAAGCCTTTCACAACAAGACGTGCTTTGTACCTCAGATTCTTCCTATCATTCTTCAATTTGAAGACCCACTTATTTTTCAGAATTTTCCTCCCTTTAGGCAACTTCACTAAATCATAAGTCTGGTTTTCAAGTAAGGAATTCATCTCTTCGTCCATGGCCTTTTTCCAATCACCTTTCTTTGCATGCTCAATTGCTTCTTGGTAGCTCTCAGGCTCCCCTTGATCAGAAATCAACACAAATTCATTGGGAGGATACTTTCTTGAAAGTTGTCGGTCCCTTGTAGATTTCCTCAACTCAAGTTGTGGTGGCGGTTCTTGAGTTGGATGCTCTTCCTCAATTTCTAGCTCAACTTCATTAGGATTAGCATCATCTTCTACATCTTCAATGGGTGGCTGCACATCTCCCCCTTTTCATTATCAACTGAAGATGAAGGAGATGGATCTATGTCAATGAGATCACTAGTTTTTGGCTCCGGTTGATCACCTTTGCCAAAATCTTCAATTGTTTGGTCTTCAAGAAACACAACATCATGGCTTCGAATGATTTTCTTGTCGACCGGATCCCACAATCTATACCCGAACTCATCACGCCTATAGCCAAGAAAAATACATTGTCTTGACTTACTATCAAGCTTGGACCTCTCATCCTGTGGAATGTGAACAAAAGCTCGGCAACCAAACACTCTCAAGTGCTCATAAGACACATCTTTGCCAGTCCAAACTTTTTCAGGAACATCACCATTCAAAGGATAGCAAGGAGACAAATTGATCACGTCAACCGCTGTATTCATTGCCTCATCCCAAAAGGATCTTGGTAATTTAGCTTGTGAAAGCAAACACCTTGTTCTTTCTACAATGGTGTGGTTCATCCTCTCGGCAACGCCATTTTGTTGAGGAGTCTTCTTAACTGTCTTTTGGTGCCGAATACCTTGGCTGCGACAATACTCATCAAATGGCCCAATGTATTCACCACCATTATCTGATCGGATGCACTTCAATTTCTGTCATGTTTCTCTTTCAACCATGGCCTGAAAATGCTTAAATACTTCTAGAATTGATTTTTAGTTTTTAGTAGAAAAGTCCAAACTTTCCTTGAATAATCATCAATGAAAGTAACAAAATAAAGTGCACCACTATGTGTTCTAACTTTTAAAGGACCACAAACATCCGAATGAATTAACTCCAACACATTTTCTTTTCTAGAAGCAACATTTTTATGAAAAGAAACTCTATGTTGTTTACCCGCCAAACAATGAACACAAGTTTTAAGATGTGTACTTTTCAAACCAGGTAGAAGCTCTTTTTTGAACAAAACTTGCAGTCCCTTTTCACTCATATGGCCAAGCCGCTTGTGCCACAATTCGGTAGAAGTATCATCTTGAAGTGCATTGACAACACCTTTACAAATTTTTCCTTGCATCGAATAAAGTGTATGAGTCTTCTTGCACTTAGCCACCACCAAAGAACCCTTTGTGAGCTTCCATATTTCATCACCAAATTTGTTGTTGAAGCCTTTATTATCTAGCTTTCCAGTAGAGATCAAATTGAGGCGAATGTCGGGAACATGCCTCACATCTTTAAGTAACAACTTGCAACCCAAATTTGTTTCCAAGCAGACATCACCCATACCAATAATCTTGGACAAATCTTCATTACCCATTCGAACAGAACCATAATCTCCTTCGGTGTAGGTAGTGAAGAAATCAACTCGAGAAGTCACATGAAAAGAAGCACCGGAATCAATCACCCAATTGCTCTCTTGGCCCACAAAATTGATGCAATCATCTTCACAAACGATCATGAGATCATCGGTAGTAACTGCCGTTGTGTCTTCTTGCTTCTTATCCACACTTTTGTCACGCCTTTTCTCCTTATTCTTGAGCTTTCGGCATTCCCGCTTCATATGCCATTTCTCATGGCAATAATAACACTCAATTCTTTGAAAAAGAACCATCTTTTGATTTGTCCCGGCTTTGATCACGACCATGAGGAGTTTTACTTCTCCCCCTTGTTTTGCTTCGGCCTCTCACAACAAATGCTTCTGAATGAGAGGAACCCGCTGATTTTCTTCTAGTTTCTTCATTCAACAAACTACTGGTGACTTGGCCCATTGTGACAACTTCATCGGGCGCCGAATTACTAACTGTCACAACCAAAGTCTCCCAACTTTCGGGGCAAAGAACTAAGTAGCATCAAAGCCTGCAACTCATCATCAAAAACAATTTTCATAGAAGCAAGTTGGTTAACAATACTCTTTATTTCATTTAGATGTTCTGGAATAGGGCTGCCTTCTTTATATTTTAAATTAACCAACTTACGAAACAGAAAAGTTTTATTTGTGGCTGATTTTCTATCATAAAGACTCTCTAATTTTTTTTCATAAATCATGTGCTGAAGTTTCAGTAGCAACATGATGAAACACACTGTCATCAATCCATTGACGGATAACACCAACGGCTTTTCAATTAAGCCTCTTCCACTCATCATCTTTCATACCTTCGGGTTTACCACTATCACCCTCAATAGGCCCATACAAGTCTTTACAAAATAATAGGTCCTCCATTTTAGTTTTCCAAGTTACTTAATTACTTCCATTGAAGCTAGACATGCGACCCACATTCTCCTCCATTGATTTACACAAATAAATAAACCCAAATAAACCGTAAGCTCTGATACCAGTTGTTAGGGAAAATCGATGATTCCCACAAGTAAATCAATCAATGGGAATAAAAACTAATGCGGAAAAATTAAATCAAAGGCAACACAAGAATTTTACGTGGTTCCCTCAATGTGAGGTACGTCCACGGGATCGAAATCCGATTCCACTATCAACCAAATAAGTTTTCAAACGATTACAAACGAGACACGAATGGTCTCACAAACCACCCTTAGGTGAATTCCAAATAATCACAAATAAACAAGAGGAAAGGCCTCACCAAATAGATGAACCAAAATCTTCAGAAACAAAGTTATAAAAGACCCAAAATAATTAACCCAAATCTACCTCACCAAAGTAGCCGAATAAGCACCAACGTGATTGCAAACAAAATAGTGCACTTGAATGTCTAATCAAGAATCAATCAGCCACCAAGCTTGTGATTCAACCACAAAACCCATTGAAGATGTATCATGGCTGCTACACAGAAAAAACTGCTTTTTTTCTTGAAAAACAATCCCAATAATATTGTGAATCTAGGGTTTTTTTTATCAAAACCTTAGTTGTTTCCAAATTGGATTGGGTCTCCACAAATTAAATATAATATATAAAAATATATTATAATTAATACTAAACCAAATTAAACTCTTTTTCCAAAACCAATTGGGTCTCACACTCCAATAAGGAGATATACCCAACACGGGTATCTCCTATAAGATCTCGTCCATTTGCTCTCAAAAATCCCTCTTAGTTTGATCATCTAATCCTACTTGAGGGGCGTATGTACTAATAATGTTCACTATATTCCCTCCAATAACTAGTTTAACTAACATAATCCTATCCCCTTTCCTAATGACCGCCACTACATTCTCCACCAGACCCTCGGCAATTATGATTCCTGCCTTATTCTTGCGTCTGTCCTTACCACTATAATACAGTTTAAAACCGGTATCCTCAATTTCCCTAACTTTCTCACCCGTCCACTTAGTTTCTTGTACGCAAGCTATACTAACTCTCATCCTAATCATAACATCTACCAATTCCATCGTCTTACCAGTTAAGGTTCCTATATTCCAAGTAGCAACCTTAAACCTGTATTCTTGAACTAGCTTCTTGACCTGCGCTCGTCCAGGAAAACACGGGAACCTTTGCCCATTTTTCACCGCACCTAGGCGTCAATGCGGCGCCCCTTACTTACTTTTTGAAACACCCGGAGGCAAGTGCAACGCGTTACTGGAGGGTAATGACCTAGCATTTAAACGATTCAAAGTAGGATTCATTTTCATAAGGAATCCGAACGGCATTTATACATGTTGGTTGTCGGCTACCTAACACACAACCCTCCTCCTTAACCCGGGCTTGGGACCGGCGGAGTTGTTAACAACCCTAGCGGAGTTAGATTATAAATACACTCAAATAAAAATAACCAATCATCCTATGTGAGTATATCAGAAGGAAACAATTCAACAATATCATATTTGTCAAAATAATACAACCAATCAATCAATTTTATCAAAATAATACAATTAATTAATTTTAAATTTGTCAAAAAGTGAATAGTGACCAGCTAACAAATCAATCAATTTTGTCAAAAAGTGAATAGTGATATTTTCAAAATATTTTCATTTAAATAATATTTATAATGAATATATCATACAACTTATATTTTAAACAAATAATATTTTGTGTCAAATAATATGAAATATGTATATTAAAAAATCTAAATTTTTCAAATAATATTTTTGACATCATCAAAATTAAACAATATGATTAACAATCTCCTCATTTTTTATGATGGCAATATTTGTATGAATTTGACACAAAATAAAAATCAACAAAATTATTTGATAATTTTGCAACATAAGATATTTGATAATTTGTAAATTCACATTTTAAAATTGAAATTGATAATTTTCTCTTTCTTTGACATCATCAAAATAAAATATAGAGATAGGATGGTTTTAGAGAGAATTTTTTTTTTTTTTTGCAGTGATCAAAACAAAAATTAGACAAACACATTTGCGAAAATAATCTGAGATGCAAAAAATAAATTAAAAAATAGAATAATAGTTCTGATGTCTTGTCGTGATCATTGTGGGGATTTTGGAGCATCTCTTGAAAAAATGGTGCATCAGTGTCCAAAATGTTGATAAACAAAAGATTTGATCAGATATGCATCGAGTATTGAATCAGAGGAGTGTATAAAAAGTGACAAAGATAATAGGTGGAGATACGAAATCATCAAGTGTTGTTAGCGAAAAATTTGTTTTACCTTTTTGTATAATCATGTCATTTCTTATCTTAGCCATCAATGGTTCTGACATGCATGAGGTTCCTGTAATGCATGCAAATGAGAGGTTACTAATGGTGCAGTCACACGCTATTTCGGTAACTGAGAGTCCTAGTGTTTTTGGTACTCAGAATGATATCGATGCTATTAATAACACTATGGCTCTTAGTACACAGGCAATGCTTGCTGTTTTCAATATGGCTCGATGACTACAAGTAAGAATATAAGAAAATCAACAATGGAGAGACGAGGTGTGCTTGTTAAAACAACAACTGGCTAATATTCATCAGGAGAAGAGAGAACTAAAAAGGAAAAATTTGTAGTTGGAGAATGCGGTGCAATATTATGCAACGGTTATAATGTCAAGACTCACAGAAGTCGAAAATAGAGAGAGGTATGTAAAGGAGGCTCATAAAAAGTTGTTGAGAGAAGTGAAATGCAAAAAATCTGCGCAACCTTCTAAACCCGTACGTGTAATTGATCGTAGTTTCTTTTTCTGAAATAAAATTGCAACCATTTCTCTCTAAAAAATTATCTGTCTTTGCTATATATTAAAAAAAATTGCAAATAAGGAGAGAAAAAAAATATTAGTTGATAATGATATATACTCCTCCTAAAATTATGCATAGAATATACAAATGCCCTCTTAAGATTATTCGTATTTTTATTTTTTATTTTATTGATTTAATCTCAAAAGATTACATAATACGAGTCTCCCCCTAAATTAATGTACAAAAGAAAATTGCACAAATTGTAAGAAAATGATTACCAATTTATAAAACCAAGGGTCATTAAGATCCGGCCATAAACAACTACACCAAGTGCACTATCATAAAAAGTAAAAATACAAATAAAAACAATTTCTTCATATCAGGTAGAAATAATTGTTATTAAATACAAGAGAGTTTGTACCACATACAGCCATATAAGAAATATAACAAAGTGCAAAAATAATTTTAACATATTGATAGGGGAAAAGATGTTGGCAGATGTAAAATTCGTCAACGACGATGAAGATCGGTGACAATGGTGAAAGACAGTGATAATGATGTAGATCTGCCTCGATGAAGAGGATCGGAAAGAACAGTGAACATAGGAGATAGATCTTGGTAGATCGGTGATGGATTTATGTAAATTTGGGATGGATTTTGGTTAGATAGGTGAGAAATTTGGGTTGATAATGATGGTGATGAACAGAAATGATGGAGAAGATTGAGAATGAATTTTGTGTAGATCTGATGTGGTTTTTTGTAGATCGGATGCGGATGTATATAGATCGAAGATATTTGTGATGAAGTTTATGGATGATGTTATGGATGGTGGAGTTGGTGGTGGACGATGGTGAGGATGAAAATGGTGTCTGAGGATGAAAGGAAGAAATAGAGAGTGAGCGAGTGTGCGTGTGAGAGAGAGAGAGAGAGAGAGAAAGAACCAAAGCGTAAGAGAGAGAATATATAAAATATATATTTTTTAATTTTATTTATTTATTTATGTAAAAAAAATAAAAATCATATAAGAGTATTCATCATACCAAGTTTAATTCTAATATAACAAAATTGTTCTTTATTAAGAGACTTGGTAAATATGTCAGCTAATTAACGATTTGTAGGCATAAATTCGAGTTCAATGTCACCTTTGAGTACATAATCTCTTAGAAAATGATGCCTTATTTCAATGTGTTTAGTGCGTGAGTGCTGAATAGGATTTTTTGAAAGGTTAATGGCATTTGTGTTGTCACATTTTATAGGAATACGATCATAGTGAAGTTTAAAATTTTGAAGTGGTTTTTTCATCCAAAACAATTGTGCACAACACCCAGCGGCGACAATGTATTCTGCTTCAACAGTTGACAGAGCCACTGAATTGTGTTTTTTGCAAAACCAAGAAGTGAGTGAGTGTTCAATAAAGTGACAAGTACCATTTGTGCTTTTTCGATCAAGTCTACATCCTGCAAAGTTGGCATCCGAGTAACCAAAAAGTTTAAGGGTAGTTTCCTTAGGATACCATAGTCCCAAATTTGCAGTGCCAACAAGATATCTGAAAATACGTTTGACTGCGATGATGTGTGACTCTTTAGGTGCAGATTGAAAACGTGCACACATACAAACACTAAATATTATATCGGGTCTACTAACAGTAAGATAGAGTAATGAACTGACCATACCTCGATATTTCTTTTCATCTACCGGTTTACCTTTCTCATCTTTGTTAATTTTTATTGATGCGCTCATTAGAATTGCTGCAGGTTTGATGATTTCATTTTAAACTTTTTAAGTAGATCCTTGATATATTTTGTTTGATTTAAATGGATTTCATCCTTAGTTTGTTTAATTTGTAGACCAAGAAAGTAATTTAACTCCGCCATCATACTCATTTTGAATTCACTCTGCATATCTTTAGCAAATTCTTTGCACAAATTTTCATTAGTAGCACCGAAAATGATATCATCAACATAAATTTGAGCAATTAACATATCCTTATTTTTGGCTTTTAGAAAAAGAGTGATATCAATTTTTCCTCTAGAAAAACCTTTGTTAAGTTAGAAATTACTTAATCTTCCATACCATGCTCTAGGAGCTTTTTTTAAGCTATATAAGGCTTTTGAAAGTTTGAAAATATAATCCGGGTATTTATGATTTTGAAAACTAGGAGGTTGTTCAACATAAACTTCTTCCGAAATGTACCCATTTAAAAAAGCACTTTTAATATTCATTTGATATAATTTAAAATCTTTAAAACATGCAAAAGTAAGTAACATTCTAATAGTTTCAAGTCTAGTAACTGGTGCAAAAGTTTCATCAAAATTAATGCCCTCTTCTTGCTTATAACCTTAAGTTACTAATCTAACTTTATTTCTAGTAACAACTCCGGATTCATCCATTTTATTTCGAAAAACTCATTTTGTACCAATAACGGGATAATCTTTAGGTCGAGAGGTTAAAAACCAAGCTTTATTCCTTTCGAATTGATTTAATTCTTCTTGCATTGCTAAAATTCAATTTTCATCATTTTCAACTTCTAAAAACGATTTTGGTTCAATTTGTAAAACAAACGCTAAGTTACCACAAACATTTTTAACAGAGAAACAAGTTTTTATACCTTCCGCCGCATCACCTATGATAAGGTCTTTGGGGTGGTCATGAGCATATTTCTATTCTTTTGGTAGATTTGAGTCGTTTTTTAGAAGAACATATATTTCTTGAAGTTTCTCCACTGTCATTTCTTCTTCATGTTTGTGTAATAGATTTTCTTCATTTTATTTTATATAAATGCTCTCCATGCTTGGTTGATTTTCTGCAATATATTACAAGATTCTTGGAAATAATATTGTTAGATTCATAAAAAACAACATGCACAGATTCTTCAACAAGTAGAGTTCTTTTATTGAATACTCTATAAGCGTTACTGGAAATTGAATAACCAAGAAATATAGCTTCATACGATATAACATCAAATTTTCTTAAGTTATCTTTATTGTTATTCAATACAAAGCATTTATAACCAAATGCATGTAAGTGACTAATATTAGGTTTTCCACCTTTCTAAATTTCATAAGGAGTTTTCTTAAGAATAGGTCTAATCAGAGCTCGATTTATAACATAGCATGTAGTGTTAACGGTTTCTGCCTAAAAATATTTAGGCAAATTATTTTCACAAAGCATAGTACGTGTCATTTCTTCAAGAGTTTTATTTTTTCTTTCAACCACACCATTTTTTTTTAGGAGTTCTAGGGGGCAGAAAAATTATAATAAATTCCAAACTCATCACAAAACATAATAAAATCATCATTTTCAAATTTTCTACCATAATCACTTCTAATACTACAAATATTAATATTTTTTTTTTCATTTTGAATTCTTTTACAAAGTCTTGAGAAATTATAAAAAGCTTTATTTTTGTGTGATAAAAATAATACCATGTATATCTAGTATAATCATCAACACAAACAAGAGCATACGATTTTCCTCCTAAACTTAATGTTCTAGATGGTCTGAATAAATCAATATGTAAAAGTTGAAGTGGTTTAGTAGTTGAAACAATATTTTTGGATTTAAACGAAATTCTAGTTTGTTTTTCAAATTAACATGCATCACAAAGTTTGTATTTTTCAAAAATAATTTTTGGTAAACCAATGACTAACTTATTTTTTGAAAGTTTGGAAATTAAATCAAAATGAACATGTCCTAATCTTCTATGCCAAAGCCAACAATTATCATTTATAGCAGATAAACATTTAATATTAAAATGAGAAGACAAATCATGCAAATCAAACACATTACATTCTCATGCCTATAACCTACAAATAAAGTTTTGTTTTCTAGGGTGTTCTGAATAGTGCAATGAGTTTTCTAAAAAATAACTATACAACCTTTATCACATAATTGACTAATACTAAGCAAGTTATGTTTTAAATCTTTAACAAGTAAAATATTTTCAATAATAGGAGAAAGATTTTTACCAATACTTCCTACACCAATGATTTTATCCTTGCTATTATCGTCGAAAGTCACATATCCACTATCCTTTGGTTAGAGTGTGGTGAACATAGCTTTATTTCCGGTCATGTGCCTCGAACATACACTGTCGAGATAACATCTATCGTTATTGGATTTTGTCTTGAAACATACCTACAAAAATTTAATTTTTCTATTGGTACCTATATTTTCTTGGGTCCATAAAAGTTAGACTTTAACACTTTTGAAGTGTCTTTAGAGACCCATATCTTTTTTATTTTAGCAAAATGATTCCTTTTAACAGGACATGAAGGTGAAATATGACCTTTTGTACCACAAAAATGACACGTGAGATGAGAGTAACTAAAAAATGCATACACAAAACCATTTTTGACAGTTTGTACTTTTGAAAAAGGTTTATATCCAATTCCGGCTCTATTAAAAGTACGATTTTGATTTTTAAGAATTTTATCTAAAGTCTCTCTATCTTGAGTGAATTTTGAAAGAATATTTTTCAAGTCTTCAATATTTTCTTTCAAAACAATTTACTCTTTTTTTAAAGACTTATTTTCTTTTTGCAATATAACTTCTTTTTTTTTCAGAAATTAAAAACTCTTTTCGAGTTAAAATCTCATTTTTCCTTTTTTATTTTGATGATTTCATTTTCTAAAGCATTTATCTTGGAAGTTAAGGATTCATTTTCTTTTGATATGCTTGAAATCACTTTCTTTTGACAGTTACTTTTCAAACTAAGTTTCTTAAATGTAGCATGTAATTCATGAAAACGTGATTGTAATTCATCAAATGTAAAAGATTCTTCATTTACCTCATCTTCGTTTCCAAGTGCCATTAACCATAGATTAACAACCTCATTTTTGCAAACTTCGGTTTCTGAGTCGCTTTCATCGCTATCTTCTCCCCATGTTGCAATCATGGCTTTCTTCTTGTCCTTCTTGAATTGTTTCTTAAGTTTCGAGCATTCTGATTTGTAGTGTCCAGGTTTATTGCATTCGTAGCAGGTAACTTCAGATTTTTTGTGATTTTGTCCCCTTTGAAAATCTCATCCCTATGGTTAAAGTCTTTTCTAAAAAAATTTCGCACATCTTGTTTCTTTTTCACAAACATTTTGAACTTCCTAGTGATGAATGTCATTTCCTCATCATCATCTGAATTATCTTCCTCATCCTCTTGATGTTTCGAGTTGGATTAGAAGACTATTTCTTTCTTCTTGTTGTTGTCTTCCTCTTCCTTTCCTTCTTGGATTATGAGCTCATGAGTTAAGAGAGATCTCATTAACTCATCTAGACTTAGTTTTGATAAATCCTTAGCTTCGGTAATGGCAATGACTTTTGTCTGCCAACTTTTTGGCAATGACCTAAGCACTTTTCTTACAATTTAAGCATTAGTATATATTTTGCCAAGAGAAATTAAACCATTAATAATATCAGTGAAGCGAGTAAACATTTGAGGAATAGTTTCATCAGGTTTCATTTTAAAGAGTTCATAATTATGGACTAGCAAATTGACTCTAGATTCTTTAACTTGTTCGGTCCCCTCATGAGTCACTATAAGCTTATCCCAAATTTCTTTTGCGATTTTATATGTGGAGATTCTGTTAAATTCGTTGGCATCTAAGGCGCAGTACAACATGTTTGTGGCTTTGACATTAATTTGGGCTATTCTAATATCTAATTCATTTCACTCATCTTCAGGTTTTGGTACCTTAAGGCCATCTACGGTTTTGGTAGGAATTTTTTGACCATTGCAAATAATTTTTCAGCATTCATAATCATTAGATTGAACATGTATAGTCATCCTAACTTTCCAATAGCTAAAATTTGTGCCGTTAAACAGTAGTGGCCTATTAGATACTTGTCCTTCAGGTAAGGAATAACTAAGGGTTGCTATGATCTACTCTAAGACGGTTAAGTCACACAAACTAGAGTCTAGGCTCTGATACCAATTGTTATTCCAAGTAGGCAACCCAAGAGGGGGTGCATTAGGTTATTAAAAAATTTTACAAGGTTAAAAAAATAATAAACACAATATTTAGAATTTTAACAAATAAAAACAGAACAATAATTATCAATATAAAAGTAAGAGAGATAGGAAGAGAAAAACAAACACTGAAATTTATAGTAGTTCGACATGCTGGGCCTATGTCTACTCTTCAAGGAACCTCCTTGAGATTTTCTTTACTATAAAAATGAATCAATACACCACCAAGGCTTCACCAAGCTTGTGGATTTTGCACAGGTCTTATTTTTATCTATTGAGTCTCACTCAACAATAAATTCCACACTCTTACAAAATTCATTCACAAAATGATAAATAAAAATAAGAGGTACTCAACCTTCTTTTACAATAATTCTCTCACAAAGAGTAGATATGAAAGTGTAAGAACAAAAAGTACACCTACATCTGAAAGTGAAAGAGCATAATACAATATACTCAAAATTTTGGAGCACACAGATTTTTCTCTTCAAGTTCTTGATTTGTCTTCACATAAAACATTTCTATTTATACCTAAAAATATACCCGTTGGAAAGGCAGATGCTCCTCTGACAAATCACAAGGCATCTATTTGTTTTCAACTTTTCATCATGTAGCACCTTTTCCTTTTATCAAACATTTTGGCTGAAAGTTGAATAAAACTTACTAACATGTGGGTTTTGATTAATATATATTGTATATATATATATAAAGAAATGAGGTAAAAAAAATGTTCTTGCAAAGTCCACATTAATTTATATAAAGATGTAGTTACAACATTTCAATTTCAAATTTCAACATGTGAAATATGCTGCAATTTTGCAACCATTTCTTTTTATATTATATCAAATGTGTATATATACCCATTCTAAAGTTTTGTAATTGTTGAAGAGATTATAAATACACTCAAATAAAAATAATCAATCATCCCATGTAAGTATATCAAAAATCATCCCATGTGAGTATATTAAAAGGAAACAATTCAACAATATCAAATTTGTCAAAATAATATAACCAATCAATCAATTCTGTCAAAATAATATAATTAATCAATTTTAAATTTGTCAAAAAGTGAATAGTGATAGCCAACTAATCAATCAATTTTGTCAAAAAGTGAATAGTGATATTTTCAAAATATTTCTATTTAAATAATATTTATAACAAATATATCATACAACCTATATTTTAAACAGATAATATTTTGTGTCAAATAATATAAAATATACATATCAAAAAATCCAAAATTTTAAAGAATATTTTAGATATCATCAAAATTAAACAACATGATTAATAACCAATTTTCTTTTGTGAAATCTGCTGCTCTGGTGATCTTTCAATTTTTCCTTACTTTTTCATCATGCTCTATGTACACTGACTTATCTGTGTTGCCGGGTGTGAAGGCTATATATGAGAAAACACAAGAAATAAGTATGTTTCCAATTGCCTAGTACCTGAGTTTGCATGTCATCTCCAGTGACAATGTTACCAACTGTACGAAGAGCAGGAATTAGCACTAAGGGAGATGGGTGATTGAAATTCCAAAAACTTCAATGTTAGGGCAAATAACAAATGAAAAAGAAGACAAAGGCAACTCACAAACAGATGAAACTAACAAGCATATGATATAAAATTAAATACTCAACATGCATCTGTCAAGACTTCTTCATCACTTGAGTTAATAAGACGCTGAAGAGTATTGATGGGTATTCCTTATATGTTATAAAAATTTGATTGTTTGATGAATTAGGTTTATTGATATTCTGGTTAGTTATCTTTATAGCCACTTGGTAACAAATTCTTTAATCTGAAAAATGTCACTTAATTTAAAACTTAATTGAATTGATCTTAACAAAAAAAAAAAAAAAACTGGGTTACCTTCATGTTTTCAGAAAATGGTAATGGGTGAATCAACTTTGGTTCTATCAGTTATATGATCATTGACATGGTAATGTCATAATTCCAGGCATTATTTCAATTGACTTCTATAACTTCCTTCATGCTTCCCCTCCCTACACCTTCCAAGCCTCAGAAGAAAAACAAGAACACCAATTTTTTCAACTATTAGAGTTAATTACATCTTTATTGCTAGCACTATCATCGTCAGCACTTGCACTGCAACAATCAAGTGTAAGGACCCACATTTATGGCTTAGTCATGTTCATGTGCATTCATATACTTTTGCCTTGTTAAGTTAACATTTATGAATCTTGTCTTGTTTTGTACGTATATGGTTTGCCTAAGTGGTATGTGTATGCTTTGTTCCTCCCTTGTTATGATAAGCCTAAGTTATGTTAAGACTAAGTCATGCCAAGTCTAAGTCATGTCAAGCCTAAGTCATTCCAAGCCGAGGTCATCTTAAGCCTAGGACCATCTTAGAACCACTTTGATTGACCTCCACCTTCGTCCTGGCATATTGGCCGAGAATATTATCATCTAGGCCGAGGTGTGTGTCACTAAGGCCGAGATGTGTATTATCTAGGCCGAGATGTCATCCTTGAACCCAAGTGATCTTGTTCCTGGACAGGTATGACCTAGACTGAGGTGTGGCACATCTAGGCCGAGGTGTGGCACAGCTAGGCCAAGTGTTGTCCTTCCTAGCCGAGATCATTGTTCCCTGACTTGCCGATGTTTTGTCCTTAGCCGATGTTATCACTTGCCGGAGTGCCCTTGCCACCAAGCTTGTTGAATACGCTTTGCCTTACACCTGTCTTGTCAATCTATCACCTTTTTGAAGAGAACCAACCGGCCGTTGCCACGTGTCCGAGCTGAGTGTTAAATCAGCCGGCAGAGAGAGAAACCTATCATTTGTTATATCTTTGTTTTGAAGAGGAGAGAGAAGCTCTAGGAGAAGAAAGGAGGAGTTCTTGAGAGAATAGATTTCCAAGCTTGATTCCTAGAGATCGAATCGTTAGATTCGTGTTCTAAGGTTAGATTCTTGATCTTCTCATGTTGTTCTTTATGATTATGTTATTGCATTGCACGATTGAATATGATTTGTAAGCCATGCATTGTTTTGAAGTTCGGTTTTAGAAAGAGAAAATAGCATTTATGTGTTCTTCAAGAAAAGTCATGTTTTGATCCGAAAGCTCATGCCAAGATTCATGTTTTCATGTTTGTTTTTGTATGATCTTCAAGTATGGGTACCCAGGTCCATGTTTTCGAACTCATGGCATGAAATCCCAGATTTTGTAATGAATAAGTTATGATTTTTAGCATTCATGTTCTTCATGTTCTTCAACCCAGATTTCCAGACTTCACTTCCCGAAGTGTAGTCGCCGAGATCATTCTTACCTAGACCTCACACTTAGGCCACGCATCGTATCTCACCTTGGCCTACCTTGCATGATCACTTGCACCTTTAGTTTGTCTTGCATGAACACCTCGGCATGCAGCCGCACGCCGAAGCCCGGGTAACCACACCTCGGCTAAGAGCTGTGGGACCTCGGCAAAGACCTGGTTGGTGCCCAGCATGTCTTCCTGACATGTAGAATAGTGTTTTGACTTCCAGCATGTTTTCCCGAGATCATTTGCATGCATTTAAGACTTGTTTTGAGATGAGTTTTCAGTGGACCTTGCCATGTGTTTGTAGGACTTGGACTTTTGCCTTGATCCCGACGTCCCGAGAACTAAGTGAGTGGTATTTTTAATAAAGCTACGTTATCATGTTTTGATAAGCCTTGCTTTGCTTTGTTTTGACAAGTATTTGTTAAGCATGAATGATTACCCTTATTTTATGTATCAAGTATAAGCTTTGTTTTGGATGACATTATTGGAACCGTCCTTTCGTGTTAGGGGACGTTAAGCCTAAGTAACACCGTCCTTTCGTGTTAGGGGACGTTAAGCCCAAGTAGCATAGTCCTTCCGTGCTAGGGGACTTTAAGCCCAGGTAGCACCGTCCTTTCGTGCTAGGGGACGTTAAGCCCAAGTAGCACCCTTGTTAAGATATCGGCCACCGACGGACTATGAACGGGTGTGCTCGATGCCGAGGTTATGCTTTTGTTTTGCCCGGAATGTCATCACCCCAAGTACATGTTTAGATACAAGTTATGCCAAGTACATGTTTTGAACAAACTATGATATATGTATTGTTTTGACAAGACCTCGGGAATCATTCATTAAACCCTTTATTACTTGTACCATTCACTGAGTATCCAAGCTCACCCTCTCTATGTATATATGTAGGTATCAAGCTAGAAGTCGGCTACGCCGAGATGTGTGTTTTGTATGCATGTTATGTCGGCATCTCATTTCGGATTCATGTTACGTCGGCAATGCTTATGTCGGCATTTTGTGCTTAACGTCGGCAACCTTGTATTTGCATCGGTAGTTTGGAGGATTTATGTATTTTTGAACATGTCGGCTCTAGCAGCCCTTTTGTCAAGATGTAATATGTATCTTATTTTGGTTTTATATCCAAGTTGTAAAGTTATGTAAAGATGTATGCCATTTCATTTGACTTATGCACAGCTCTTATGGACCATTTGTATTTCGAATCATTGCTTCCGCATTCGTAAGCCCCACATATTATACTCTGATTGTGTTTGATTTTGAAAGTTGGCCTTCGGTAACCACGGGTTACTGGCCATCACGGCACCATCCTACTAGGGGCGGGTTGGGGTTGTGACATCAAGACTACAACAATAAAAAAAAAAAAAAAAATCCACACTTGTATATGAAGAAAATAAACAAGAGAGGTGAGGAACTTGTTAACCAAAGTTAAACAATTACATTCAATCAAACATTTTTACAAGCACTTGGAGTGCATCTTACAAACCTAGATTTTAAACTAAATAGTAAGTACATCATACAACCCAAAATTCATACCAACTATATTCAATGAGACATTTTTACAAGCACTTGCAATACATCTTACAACCCATATTTCAAAACAAATATTTATTATTATTTGTTACCAAAATCAAGGTAAAAATAAATCCCAAAAAAATCCATAAAACACATAATCATCATTGCCCTCTGCTTTGTCCTCCAAACTGCCCTCTTCATCGCCATCGATCTCACTATTTTACGCCCCAAAACCCCCAAATTCTAGCTGAGCTCTGCCGCAATCGACAATCTCACCACCACTTTAGCCTTATTCAAAGTCCGATTTGCCACCATGTACGCCGTGAAGAACTCGAATCTCAGCCCCTTCAAGTTCTATGGCACCTATATTACTTTCTCGTATAAGGGAAAACGAATCGGAGAGAGTCGAATCCGTGAGTTGAGAGCTAATGCTTTGTCGATGAAAGATGTGAGCTTCA
This sequence comes from Camellia granthamiana, assembly GCA_036172215.1. Taxonomy (NCBI): domain Eukaryota; kingdom Viridiplantae; phylum Streptophyta; class Magnoliopsida; order Ericales; family Theaceae; genus Camellia; species Camellia granthamiana. Next base: position 127,125,981 of record CM069905.1, read on the forward strand.
AGTTGAATGCACTTCTTCTTGTTCTTTGTTAGAGTCTGTTTCGAATTTGGTGTTGGATATTGGTTCAGGTCAGAGAGCTAACAGAGAGGTTAGAAAGAGAAGACTCCAAAACGTCATCGTTTTGGAGCATGGCAGGAAGCACTATAGGAAATCACGGCAGAGGATCTAGACTCATTCCCAAACAAGGCCTTAGTATGAACTATAGAAAGTAAAAGTTGTATTATGTTCCCAAATGAGGCCTTCTTATGTTACAATGTGTACCCTCAAAAAGGTGCATATGGTATGTCTTTCATAACTTTTTTACAAAATTTCATAACTTAAACCCAAAATGTCATAACTTTTTCACTACAAAAATTATAACTTTTTTTCACTGAAAAATATTATAACAAAATCTCAAATTGTCATAACAAAAATCACAAATTGTCATAACATTATCATTCATAACTTTAGAGTACACATCATAAATTCCCTATTTATAATTTTACTACAAAATGTCATAACACACATTACAAACAATCATAGAGTTCATTATAAAAAATCATAACTTTTTTATAATGTGCATCATTTGAAAGGATACACATTGTAAATTTCTCCATGATGAAAACAACATATTACAAATTAACTTTTAATTTGTCACTACTTTAACCACATAAGGCCAAACTCTCTTACCATGTGTGAATTTGAGAATTTAAATTATAAATTCTAACATTACTGTTTTTTTCTAAAATTTGAACTACTTAATTTTTTAATATCCAACTTTTCATGAATGCTTCAATTTTTTAATTTTTCGACACCTATCAACTGCTTTTGTTTTTTTATTATAAACAATTAAAATTTGATTACCTAAAATTTGGATGAGAGATGGCTGCCCAAGTCTGGGAACAATGTGTTATAATTTTGGATTGGCAAACAATCCAGTCTCTAGATTTCTTTGATTGGGCTTGGCTGTATTTTAATCGAGGTGATGAAGCCACTCTAGGGTTTTCTTTATGATTTAGTTTTGGTGGGGCATACAGATACACTAGCTAGGGATGGCCAAAGGGCAAGTTTGGAACGGGTTTGTCATTATTTGCCTTTGTTTTTTAGGCTAAATTCTAACTTTATCCCCACCCCACTCTCGCTATGGGTGAAATTTTTTAACCCTATCCTCGCTTCCACGGATATCCGATCATATTTCAAATAGTCAAAAAAATTAAGAACTATTTAACTTCTGAGTATACTAAATAATTTTTCTTATTTCTATATATATAAACAGAAAGACTTTTAGAATTATTATTTATTTATATTTAAACAGAATCACAGACTTTTAATAGTCTTTTCTTATATCTAATTATATTATATATATATATTATTTATATATGTTATTAATTATATTGGGTCGGGTTTTAATCGGGATGGAAAGACGGTATCCGCCCCCGTCCCACGTAAGTGTTGGGGCGGGTAAAATCTGCCTCATTCTAATGAGTATAGGCAGATCCTGCGGATCGGATTAAAATAACCACCCCTAATGCCAGTATTAACATAATTGATATATTTATTAGTTCGTTAATTAGTATGTCTACATTATTGTTTTTAAAAATATAGCGATCCCGGTTTTTAACTCGACCTTTATGGTGTTTTGGACTCGGGTCTTATGGTTTTATGGTGTTGTTTTGTCTTTTCCTCTTACTCTTTGAACTTGAATTCTGGAATATTTTGGGCGTATTTAGAACAGGTTGGTGGTGAGTGAGTGCAAGTGGTTGTTGCCCAGAATTTTGGTCTTCCGTTCGAGCGGGGTTTGCAATCACTCAGCATTTTGTGCGTCTACAAAAATACTGCAGAAGTGTTTTTCACGCTCGAGCAGCGTTTCTTACGCTTGAGCGGACCTTCTTGCGCTCGAGCGTCTGTCTGAAGTCTGTAAAATACTGGATGAGTGTATTATACGCTCGAGCGGGTGTATTTGCGCTCGAGCGGGTGTTGCTTTACTAATGTGTCTTGGCGCTCGAGCAGGATTTATTGCGCTCGAGCGTGTCGAATTTTTGTGTCTGACGCTCGAGCATCTAGGTCTCCTGCTCGAGCGGACTGTACGTATATCAGATCGCGTAAGTGACATTTTAAATCACTTTTTCTGTCTTTTCTCTCTCAAAAACTTTCCAAAACCCTAAGTTGAGAGCTTCTCTCTCTAAAATACACTCTCTCTCTACATTTTGGCATTGATCTAGTGATTTCCAATCCTTGTGCCTTCATTAAAAAGTTGGAGCTTCTCAAGATCTTCCTTTTGATCCGAAAAAGTTGGATTTTGGAGCACTTTAAGTTTCTTCCTTCTTCTCCTTTCAGCTCTGAAATTTGAGGTAGGGATATTCTACTCTCCTATATGGGTTTTAACCTAAGTATTAGACATTTTGTATAAATGATGGGTTTGTGGTTGATTTGGGTAAAGTTGAGGTTAGGGTTTTGATATTTGTCAAAGAGGGTTCTCCTAGTTTGGGTCTTTTATGTATGTGAGACCTTGAGAATGAGGTTGTTTGAGTAAAGGGAGAAAATGCCCTAATTAAGTTTAAATAATTAATTTGTATAATTAATTTGATAAATTGTGGGAATATGAAATATATTTGGAAACCATGAAATTAGGTGGAATTATGGTTGAATGGTGTAGTTGGATTGACAAATCACTCACCGATGGAAAATGAAATAAATTATCTGTTGATGGATTTATTGATCTGTTTAGAAATAACTGTTTTGGGCTATCGGTAGATGATAGTCTTAATTGTTGTAGACACTGCATGATGATTAGGTAAATTGAGACTAATCACTTGAATTATGTCAATGCATATGACGGTTGAATTAACACACTGAATATGTGCCTGGATTGATCATTGTATATGATAAAACGTTTAAATACATTGCATATGTATCTTGTTTGGGAGGAGATAGGGGATGTACTCATTGGTTTGGGAGGAGATAAGGGATGGACTCCATTGATAACTAAGTTGGCTGGAGTGTCCAGGGTGAAAGTCTCAAAATCTTGATTACGTTTGCATAACGTAAATGAATTGAAGTATTGAAGTGTTAATAATATGAGTTGTAGTCTCATTTTTGAATTGAAGTATTGAAGTGGCAATAATATGAGTTGTAGTCCCATTATAAATTGATTATAATTGAAGTTTTGATAGTATGAGTTGTAATCTCATTTAGAACCGTTCGGATAAACAATGAACCATATCTATGAGCCGGATTGGATAATGAAACGGAAAGGGATTGAAACATGGTTGTGACTATGGATTGGTTATGGAAGGGATGTACGTTAATTTATATGAGTTAAACATTTATCAAATGTTCATGTTTTAGTTAATCCTCATATTATGTTTAGCGTATCTCTACTGGGCTTTGGCTCACTCTATATGGGACATCTTTTTTTCAGGTACAGGTGATATGCCGCCTCCAAGGATGTAGTTTGGGAGATGTAGAAGCTGAAGGCTTATTTTTTGTAGTTATCTTTTGTATTTCATGTAATTCAAGCCAAGGGCTTAATCTGTTAAGAGTTAAAAACTCTCTTTTGTTGAAACCAAGTGTTGACTTGGAAAGTTTGTAAGCCCGTAGGGCATTTACTTTTATTGTCAACATGTAATACTTTTTGTAAAGAATACTCTGATGGTGAATATATTTTATTTTCCTATGTCTATGGATATCATGAATGATTGATAAATATGTATTTATTTTGAGGGCGTTACAAAAAATCATATGCTATGTTTGGTTTGGTTTTGGGAGATAAATTTTCAAAAAAAAATTTGGGAAGAGAAGAATTTTTTTTTATTTGTTTGGTTGTATATTTTGGAAATAGTTTTGGAGTATGAGAGTTTGAAATGATTTGATATTTTGTTATAATTGAGTAGATGTGTGTGAGGAAAAAAATGATTGAGAAGAAGAGAGGAGAGAGAAAAAGTGATTGATTGATGTGTAGGAGAAAGAAAATGATTTTAGAATTTTTTTTCTAAAATTACTAAATCAAACAAAATTTTTAAATTTTTTTTTTCAAAATTATTCTCTCAAAAAGCAAACCAAACAGGGCCCTTATATCTCATACAAATGTGTGCCTCCATAATGAGGCCAACTCATAAGCTTCAGGTAATTTAGTCGGGTTCGGCTTGTTAGATTCAAGTGGTCAGGGCCCAAAAGACTGGATCCAGGCCTTTTTTGTTTTTTTATTTTTATTTTTATAGATGGTTATAGATGCCCATCTTAAGCTACTCTCAATCCTACAGTGGACAATCCAAGCTTCAGGTAATTTTAGTCGGGTTCGGCTTGTTATAAGCGTCGCTATCATCTTATTTCAGCTATCATTGCTACAGTGCCGCTGCCGCTGTTGCTGCCGCAATCACTACTATTATCATCACTATTACAATATAAAAATTAAAATATATAATTTAAAAATAATAAATTTTAAATTTGATCTTAGACATATCAAATAACTTATTTTTAATTCAGGCCTCGTTTAGCAAGTGACTTTTTTAGTAAACTAAAAAAGTCAAAATGCCAACAACCTATACTAAAAAGTTAAAGATTCTCTTTTCTCTTTACTTTTTGTACATCTTTTCGTAAAAAGTCAAAAAATCATCTCAAACATACTAATTTTTTTTACATCATATTTTAGTCAAAAAATCAAAAAATTACTAAAAAAATATGTTTCTAAACGAGGCGTCAATACTTAAATTTGTATCAAATAAATTTTTAATTTGAAAAATTCAACTTTGATTACCCAATTTTCTAGTTTTGATTTTTAACTTTATTAAACACCACCTAAATGAAATTCTTAATCTTAAAAATATTTGGTAGATCTTCGACATTTCAACCTTGTGCTGCCCAATGTAACTCGGGAAACAGAAAAATAAAAAATAAATTCTTGGGAAACCTTGGGACATTTATACCCAAACCCCACAAAAATAAAATAAAATAAAATTATCTATAATAATAACCGTCCTGTTTGGTAAAAGATTTTTTTATATTAAAATAATCAATAAAAAAAATTAAAATAGTCAGTATGATAAAATATCATATGTAAATCATAATCCTTTTATTGTTTTTCTCTTACACCTATCAAATCAATTACAAAAACAAAAACAAAAAAAAACAGCCAACTTTCCAAACACAATTTTTTTAGCCAAAATTAATTAAAATAGTCAACTTCTCAAACGAGACCAACATAAAAAACCTAGAACACTTATTTAGGTCTCGTTTGTCAACTACACATTTTAACAAAAAAGTCAAAAAGTCACTATAAATTATCACATTACTCTTTCTACTTTTTTGCACATCTTTTCATAAAAAGCCAAAATATTATTAAAATAGTTTATTCTCAAACGAGGTCTAAGTATGAATTATAGAAAGTGAAAGTTGTATTATGTTTTAATCAAGAAAAATCCTACAAAGTTTTTATTTTTATTTATTTATTTTGATAAATCAATTCCGACTAGCTTGCACGCACCTCTACTAATCCCTGAAGAATTAGTCCCAAAGTTTCTCTTAATTTGATCCATGATGAAAATAACATATTACAAATTAACTTTTGATTTGTCACTAATTTAACCATATATGGCCAAGAGTAATGCTACGTAGCTCGAATTGAGCCCCCCCGAATCCTCCTAATTTACGAAACGACGTCGTTTCATCGTTTTCATTTTTTTTTTTTTTTTTTTTTTTCAATCAGAAAATCAGAAGAAAGAAAGAAGAAGAAAGAGAGAAGAGAAGAAGAAAGAAAGAAGAAGATAAGAAGAAGAAGAAGAGAAGAAGGCAGAGGCGGAGGAAGAAGGCAGAGGCGGAAGAAGGCGACGGCGGCCGGGCTGAGCTGCGACGATCGGCGGAGCTGCGACGATCGGATGATCTGCCGGAATGCAGGGGCCTCTGTGTGTGTGTGTGTCTGTCTCCATTCCCTCTTCTCTCTTCTCTCCCTCTCTCCTCTCCTCTCTCTTTCTCCCTCTCTCTCTCTCTTGCCTTCACCCTCTTTTCCCCCTCTTTTCCCTCTGTTTCCATTTTCGGGGGATTCGGGGGGGGAGCTCATTCGAGCTCCCAAGCTTTATCCTATGGCCAAACTCTCTTGAGAATTTAAAGTATAAATTTCTGACATTACCGTTTTATCTAAAATTTGAAATATTTAATTTTTTTAATATCTAACTTTTTGTGAATGCTTCAATTTTTTAATTTTTGGTCACCTATCAACTGCTTTTGTTTTTTATTATAAACAACTAAAATTTGATTCCCTAAAATTTGGATGAGAGATGTCTTTCCAAGTCTGGGAACAATGTCCTATAATTTTGGATTGGCAAACAATCCAGTCTCTAGATTCCTTTGATTGGGCTTGGCTATATTTTAATCGAGGTGATGAAGCTACTCTAGGGTTTTCTTTGTGATTTAGTTTTAGTGGGGCATACGAACATACCAGACAGAGATGGCCAAGGGGCAAATTTGGGATAGATTTGTCATTTTTTGCTTTTGTTCCTGTGGTTAAATTTTACCCTTGCTCCCGCTCCACCCTTGTTACGGGTGATATTTTTTAACTCTATTCCTGCCCCCGTGAATATTCGTGGATATCCAACCACATTTTAAATAGTAAAAAAAATTGAGAATTATTTATATGTTTGGCATACTAAATAATTTTTCTTATTTCTATATATATAAACCGTAAGACTTTTAGGATTATTATTTATTTATATTTAAACAAAATCACAGACTTTTAATATTATTTTCTTATATCTAATTATATTATATATATATGATTTATTTATATATATATATATATTATTAATTATATCGGGTTGGGTTTTAATCGGGATGGGAAAGCAATACTCGCCTCCGCCCCACCGCGTTGTGGGTGATCAAAACATAATTCACCCCCGCCCCAGCCACACGTAAGTGTCAAGACGGATAAAATCTGCCTCATTCTAACGGGTATAGATAGATCCCGCAAATCAAATTAAAATTAAAATGACCATCTCTAATACCAACACTAACATAATTGATATATTTTTTAGTTCATTTATTAGTGTGTCTACATTATTGTTTTTAAAAATCATCTATCTATACTATATATTAAGTAAAAGGGAGTTTTTAACCCCAAGGCTTGTGGGAGTTCCAATCTTCCAATCTAAATTTCTTGATTTTTTTATTTAAAAAAAAAAAACCTTAGCATTTATTAATTTCTCCCAACCCCCAAGTCTTACACTCATAATAACGCTTTAATGCATTAAGAACAATCATAAAAAAAAAAAGGAAAAAGGGTCACTGCTGTGCTCAAAGCACAGTAGTGACTATGTTGCCTCCGTTTGAGGTGTATTATGGCCTTATTTTTATGATCCAAACTGTGTATTTTGTACGGTTTGTTGAATACTTCATGCCTACCAAAAATCATATTAATCGGATATCAACAACTATATGATCGATAATCAAAAAAATAAATAATAAGTTTTTCTTTTGAGAAATAACATAAACAATATGCGATTCGATCATATAGTTATTGATATCCGATTAATATGATTTTTGGTAGGCATGAAATACTCAACAAACCTTACAATATGAACGGTTTAGATCATAAAAATAAAACCATAATACACCTCAAACGGAGGCACCACAGTCACTACTGTGCTTTGAGCACAGCATGGACCACTTTTCCTAAAAATTTTTTTTTGAAATCTAACACATATGAATTCCTTGAAAAATTTCAACATATATGATTATTATCCCTCATAATAACACTTTAATGTATTAAGAACAAATATAGAAAAAATTTCTTAAAAAGTCCAACACATAAGATTATTATCAAAATATTAAAGTTTAATATAATATAATAATAATAAAAAAAGACATTTAATTTCTTGAAAAGTCTAACACATATTATTATTATCAAAATATTAAATTTTAATATAATATAAAAAAAGAAAAAAAAAAAAGACATTTAAGAATAAAAAAAAAATTTAAAAATCACAATTCACATATATAAATAATCATAGACATAATTCATGCATAACATGGATGATATACTAGTAATTTCTTATACAAATGTATGCCTCCATAATGAAGCCAACTAATTTAGTCGGGTTCGGCTTGTTAGATTCAAGTGGCCAGGGCTGAAAGGCTGGATCCAGGGTTTTATTTTGTTTTTTTTATAGATGGTTATAGAAGCCCATCTCAAGCTACTCTCAATTCTACAATGGACAATCCAAGGCGGCGGCGGCGGCGGCGGCGGCAGCGAGGTGTTTGTGGTGACAAGAGTGATGATGATCTTGGTGTCAGGTCAATTTTCATTGGTTATGGAAAAAGAAATATTGGCAAAACAAAGTAAGTAGATGAAATTTTGGTTATGCAAATAATTAGATTGATTAAAATCTCAACATATGTACGTAAATTTTTATAATTAATTGGAAGTTAATTTTTTTAGAATAAAAAAAACGGTTGTGATTTGTGGCACTAATTTTTTGAGCATTAATGGCACTAATTTCTATATCAGGTAAAAAAAAAAAAAAAAAAAAACAAAGTTACCAAAACAGGAAATTAATGCCATTAGTGCCAGCAGTTTTAGTGCCACAAATCATTTTTCTAAAAAAAATTAGTAAAAATGATCTTGAGTAATTAAAAACATCATTACCTTTGAGATTTTGCTATAAGGGTAGTGACAAAACAAAAGTGTAAGGAGATAATGTACTACAAAAGCATTGAAAATATGTGTAGAAAGCCAAACGACATGGGCTCTACATGCCATTGTCTACATAATAACAAATAAAAATGTGGACGTAGAAGTGAGGTTTTGGAAGGATCAAGAGTGGAACAAAATGCAGCACGAAAGTATGAACAAAAAAATGATGAACAAGAGCACATGGGTAATCCCCTATGATGTGACCCAGAAATTCATGGACCTTCAATAATTCTGCTATGTCCACCTCCTTTTTCATTTTGTTTGCACTATATATTGGGGTATTCATGAATATACATTTTTTTGCATGCTCAGTGGTACCTTATAATTCACAAAATTCCTTTTTCTTTTGTTTTCCGTCTTAAAATTTAGACAAATTTATGTCTATAATCAAAGTTGAATTCCCTTTTCTCTCTAATCGTCCCTTCATATAAACAACAAAACAAAAGTCATTTATTTCAGTATATATATATATGCATATACATATACACACATGTAAGACAATGAAATGACATGAACCACCAATTTGGAGTTTAGCAGACAGAAGAGAACACTGCTTTTGGCATAAACAATTTTAAAGACAAAAATAAAAACAAAAACAAAAAATGAGTAAATATTAAATATAGCTTCTATTAATGCAAAGAGACTAAAAAAATTATGTAAATAGATTTTTAAGTTAGGTAATGGAGGGGCTTCACGGTTAGGAAGATGATTAGAGAGGTAAAATTATGTTAATGGTCCAACAATGATGGAATGGCTGGAGGATGAATAGTAGCAACTGTCTAGAAAGTTAGAGAGTGAGCAGCTGGGTGAGGATAAAACAAGTAGCGCAAGAAGAAGACAATGGCAGTGCACAAATGGGCAGCATCTCTCCCAAATTCCAAAATTCCTTTCTTTGGACCTTGGGAAATGGGTCATATTTATAGACTTTTCCTTGGCACCAAGAGTACACTAAGTGGCCAAATAGAAAGAAGACAAGTATCTCAAAAGATCACATAAAATATTCTGCCTTAAGCCACTAGGTTGAAGGTGCCACGTGTCTCCCTGTATGTACTGTGTACTATTTGTTTGCCTCCGCAACTACCTTTTTGGGCCTCAGCAAGTGTAGTTGTGACGGGAGTGTTTGGCATTGCAATTCTCTTTTGAGCCTCAACAAGTGCAGTTATGGTGGAAGTATTTGCCGCTGCACTTGCCTTCTCAGCTCAGACCTTAGCAAGTGCACTTGCAACGGTAAACCTTGCTGCTGCACTTGCCTTCTCAATTCCATTTAGCCAGTACATGCATTCCCAGGACTCCATTAGTCTGCTATCGGCTATGTTCATGTTCACTTCAGCAAAGCCTTCACCCTTAGCCACCTAACCACAAACTCCCTAGTTTCCCAGGACGAAGGCCACAACCAAGCCTACTATCAGCCATGTTGTGCCTTAATACCAAACCCAAAGGGGCTTCCTTAGTCCTGCTATTTGACTAAGGCAGGTCCATGACTTGAGTAATGGAAATGGAATCCCTTACACTCGGCCTACCTTGCTTCCATCTTCACAGGATCGCCGCGGAAAACTGGTATCTTTGGGCCTGCTATTAGCTCCAACTAGTAAGTATTGAGGCCTGCTATCAGCCCTAGGCTAGTAATGCCTTGGAGCCTGTTATCAGTGCCAAGCATTAGCCAAGTAACTTGTTGAGAGGGAGCTTCTCCCAGAGGCTACTATCACCTTGGCAGGGGGTTTTCCTCCGCATGTTAGTTACGGTGGCTATAATTGTTGCGACAGTCATTTCCTGTAGCGAGTTTAAATGACAGAACCGACAATATTAGAAATGGCGGCGCCGACATAATACCTCCGCAACTTGGGCGCTGCAAGTACTACTGCTGCAACTTAGTTGCTTCTGTTTTCTCCTCCCCTCAACAACTCCAGATGACTGCAGTACTGACAATACTTGGAATGGTGGCGCTGAATCAAAGTGCCTCCACAACTTGGCCGTCACAAGTGTTGCCTCTGCAACTTAGTTGCTTCGACTTTCTCTTTCCCTTAACAACTCTGGATAGCAGCGGAACCGACAATATTGGAGAATGACGATGCTAAGGCAAAGTCCCTTAGCAACTTGACCATTGCATGTGTTCCCTCTGCAACTTCACTTAAGCATTTTCCTTCATGGAGTCTGTTTGGACCTACAGCGGGTCGGACCTACTTCGATCCACTGCTGGCTCGCTTTCTTTAGGCTTTAGCCCATTCTCTTTTAGTCATTCCTGATCACCTTGAGAGGGAAAGACTCAGCACTTTGGTCCACACTTAACTTGGGGTTTAATTTCTAACCTTTTACATTTGCCCCCTGTGCGCGTAGGGGACACACTTTTTGTTTCTCGTGTGCGCATGACGTCAGCAAGTAACCCAAGGGTTGCGTCGATTGGGTCAGAAGTTACGTCGGTTGGGCTAGGAATTGTGTCGATTTTCTACAGAGTCATAATGGTTCTGAAAAGGTGCCTTTGACTAGCGGTCATAATGGGCCTAAGGAAGCGTGTTGGCGCCCTTTTGCTGTTTTCTTTATAAATAGCGCCTCTTGAGTCCACTGGTCCCCCACTTCTGCCACAACACACTTTCTTGTCTCATTGTCTTCTTCTCTCTCTAGCCCCTACTTTCTAAAGTTTTTCTTCTCTTTTTTTATTCTTCTTCAAGGCTACCACCAGGTTTCTACCCGACAGGGCTGTTCCACCCAGTACTGAGTGGAGGAGGGCTCCATATTTTGGGTGGCTTGCTGACCCGTTATGGAAGGCAGTTAATTCCTTTGTTCTTGACACCCTTCCTCTAGAAGAGCCTTTACTCTTTTTTGGTGAGGCCTCTTTGGATGACACTGACATGGTGAACCCAGTCTCTGTGTTGCGATTTCTCGTGAAACGTGGTGATTTTCCCCATTCATACACCTACTACCGCACTCACTCAAGCCCTTTGGCAGACTGGTCCCTATGGGTTGATGATATTATTTGTCACGACCCAAACCCGCCCCTATGGGTTTAGTATCGCAACCGGCCAGTAATCCGTGATTACCAAAGGCTTGCTTAACAGTAAAGACAGTAATACAGAGTAAGGGGCTAGCGGAAGCCAAACAGTAATAAAAAGATGTCCAATGAGTTGTGAAAATCTGAATGCAAAAAGACTTTTATGAACAAGCCACATTCATAACCAAAACATATATACATACATCATATACACAAACATCCAGGTTAGGGACCAAATCCCTTCACCACAACTGTACAGTCAAGTTTTATTCAGTCAATACAAAACGGAGACAAAAGGATGAATCTGGAACACCCCAAAATAGCCTTAGCTTGAACGGACTCGGAACCTCGAAGTGAGGCACAATGGTTGGCTCGACAAAACAAGAGCTTAACTTGACGCTCCTAGCTTCGGTTCGGTGCCTGGACACCTACATATAAATATAAACAGTGAGCTAAAACCCAGTGAATAACAAATACGTAAAGGGGTTAAGAATGAATGTTTTTTCTTTAACTAAAACAGTCATTTGCATCAGTAAATCAATTATTCAATCAGTGGCTCATATCTCATGTCATATCAGTCATTTAGAAATCATAACAGTCATACGTGGTACGTCCAATAGCAAAACAGTACAGTGGGTCTTAATAGACCGAACAGTCAGTTGATGGCCATCAAAACAGTAAACAGTAGTAGTTCCAAACATTGGAACTGACAGAGATCTCTATAACAGTAGTAGTAATAGTGCAGTAGAAGTAAGTTGCCATGGATGCCACGAGTATGGTTTATAAATAGGACAAACATTCATTCAGTAAACAATGCCATTTCAGAAAGTAGTATAATCAGTCGTTCAGAAATAATTACAATTGAATGTATCTTTACAACATTGTTACTCACAGAGTATTGGGCTACAGACAGGCTAGTCAGCGTCCTCGGGTGCCAATCCTACACAGTTGCAGAACGAACACATACACTAAGTTATATACTGGAATTAATAACTTAGCCCCTTAACTTGACTTGGTGTGGTTCTATAACATTATCCTCATTAAGATGCCTTACACTTGGCCTAGGAATGCCTAGGATGGAATGAGGATGCAAAAATGTACTTTAAAACACTTTTCAAAATTTGCTGAAAACAAAGGTCTCGCTCGAGCGTGGCTTTTTTCGCTCGAGCGAGCTTACCAAAACAGAGGGGTCGCTCGAGCGTAGACTTCCTCGCTTGAGCGGTCTGTAAAAATGTAAAAAGTACTGGTTGCTGAAATTCTCCGCTCGATGCTCGCTCGAGCGTGAGACACAGTCCTTCGTTCGAGCTCAGGTCTTGTCGCTCGAGCGTGCGTCTGTGTCCACAAAAACCTGAGAGCTTGCAATCTACGCTAGAGCCAGCATTCCGTCGCTCAAGCGAAATACAAAAAACAAAGGTGCTTGCTCGAGCGTGGAATCCTTCGCTCGAGCGAGGAAGCCAAAATCTGGGTTTTCCAGATTTGCCTCCAAAGCTCAAACCAAGAATTAAACTTATCAAAACTCAACCTTTTGGGCCAATTTTCTGGGAAACACTTGGAAACTCATACTACAACATGTTTTGAAGATCATTTGTGTAAAATCAAGCCTAAAGGTGAGACAATTGAACAGAATTTCAATGAAACTTTCAAGAACTATGTAAGAACATAACATGCATGAGTTCTTATGAATTCCAATGCTACAAAACATGGTCAAATCCAAGATTGAACTCTAGAACATGGTGAATTCATGGACTACAACCAAAATATGGACATGCATGTGGAAATTCTCATGTAAATGATCTCAAAACTCAATGATATGGACATGCATGCACACATTGCTTCTCAATTCAACTCTTTAGGCTATAACTTGACTCTAATCTCCAATATTTCCATGAACTATGCAAGAAACAACTTAAATTCATGTTCAAGAGGGTGAATTTCCTACCTTAGGTCTTGAATTCCAAGTATGTTGGCTCAATTTTGCAAATCTCATTCAATTCCTCTTATTTTCCAAGCAACTCTTGATGAAATCAAGTTTTTCTCCTACTCTCCCTCTCTCTCTCGGTTTTGGTCTTGGAGGTGGATGAGATGATGTATCAAATGCAAGAATTAAGTCTCAAACAATGTTTTAGAAAATGGCCACTCAATGGCAAAAGTGTAATTACCTAGGTTTAATTAGTTTAACATTATTTAATCTAATTCAATCATTGCAAATCAAGTTTTAATTAAACCTAACATAAAATCACATAAATCCTAATTAGCATATAACACTAATCAATTTCTGATTCGGTCGTCGATAAGGCCTTCAATTTGCACTTCGAAATTAAAACATAAACAGGTCATTCGACGACAAACAGATAGAAACGCAATTAAAGCAACACACTCATACAGACAGATTAGGATTTCATTCTAATCAATTACTTATCATGCTCAATCATAGTTTAACACTAATCAGAGATGAGGGTTGTCACATTATTGCATTGCTTGAGGGATGTCTACCTCTTCAATGCCATTTTTATTTCGAGGGAGTTGTCTGTGCGTAAGGTACAGACCAATACTGATACGGTGATTTCTCGCTGAAGCCGCGACACTCACACCTTCGTGTTGGCTTGGGGGGAGATAACCCCGACTCTTGAAGATGTTGCTATTTTCCTTCGTCTGAGCACCCGTCGGGACTTCCCTTTTGATCCTGCATCCTTGACTGCTGCGGAACTGACTACCATTACTGCTCTCCAACGTGCCTTTCGGGAGGCATGGAAGTATGGCTCCTGGTACGATCTCAGGACTGGGGAACTACTTCAAGAGAGGCCCAAAAGACACAAGGCCACCTACCTCTCCTGGCTGAAACACTTTTTCAAGGGCATGCAACTAGTTGTGGGCGTCATTACCGAGGACAGTCGTGACTCCATAGTTGGCCTGGGTTACCGCGGCAACTTGTACTTGGCTTCTTTTGTCAGTTATTTCATCTCCTTTTTTGTCCTCTCTAGCAACCCGGCTGAGAGCATCAATTCCCTAGTGTTCTCTCTTGCCGTCAAACTTTGCAGCAGCAGTCAGATCCCTTTGGCTTCCCTCTTCTTAGGGAATTTATACTTTCGTCTGGACTTCATTCACTAGGACATGGAGAGATCCATGGGCCGTTAAGATGTATGGAGCTTCGTACATACTCAGTTCTTAACCACCTTTTTCTACGAGCAGTTCCCTGCCATGGGCCCTGTCCCTAAAGAGCATAAGCCTTTTTATCACCGACGAAGTCCTTGATGTAGAGGGTCGTCCTGTCCTAGATGCAGAGGGACGACTCGTCACAAGACGAGTGCACCATTTCCTCCCTCACGTCTCCAGGTGGTCTGGTGTTAGTACCAACAGATCTTTCGTGGACTACATTGACCGCATGGAAGAGTGTGTAGTCCGCCTCTTTACCCAGCTTCTTCTAGGCATCTCTGTTGTTCCGTTCTATTTCTCTGAGGATTGTCATGTTGATTTTTCTCTTGATAGTGTCCAGGCCAACTCCCTTTTTATTGCTGCTATGATATGCTCTGGGTTGCTACCTATATGGAAACGAGGAGGGCATGTCCAGCGTCGTCTATCAACCGGACAGGGTCCTTAGACAGTTTGGCATGGATTAGGGTGTCCCACATGCCCCTCTGCCTCAGACAGATTTCCATCAGAGCTTTCAGCGGTTTGCTCGTGATTACACCGCTTTACCTGTGGAGGGTTTAGGCCTCAAGGAGCTGCCTTTGCTTGGAAGAGAAGGCACCTTCACCCCTAATAACAGACTATTTTGGCATCGCAACCTCAACTCTTTTTTCAACTTTTGGAATAGTGATCCAATTGTCCCTATAGTGGAACCTATTCCGCAACTTGACTTATCCTTTCGTCTCCACTCTAGTTATGAGAAACAGACCAGTGTATTTTTCCGTTTCAAGCTTTTGTCCTTGCCTGTGGTAAAGAAGCCTCATCCGTCTAGGGCAATGTTCGTCCAACCTCTGCAAGTTGCTCTCCTCCCTATCGTACGTATGACCCGCTCCCAACTAAGGGCAGCCTAGAAGGTAGCAGCATCAGTTGCTGAGGCTCGTGCCTCACCAAGTAGGAAGAGACTCCGGAAGGTACTCATACTTAGAAAATATTTTGCATTTTTCATGTCCAGCGTCGTGTATTTTTTATTTTTTTATTTATTTTTATTTTTTTTAATCTTTACTTTAGTAGTCATACGACCTTTTCCCTTTTCAGGGCCTATCGGCTATACCACTTTCGGTCCCTGGAGGTCCTTCTACTATCATCGGAATTTTCTCAGATTCAGATGTCGACGACGACCTTCCCATTGCTTCAAGGGTCACTAGACTCAGAACTCGTAGAGTGATACTCCCAGATGTTGAAGAAGAACCAAGTGCCAAGGCTGAACCAACTACTGAGGCTAAGCCAGTTGCTGAGGCTGAGCAGGTTGCTGAGGTTGAGCAAGTTGTAGGTATGGAAGGGGGTCATGATACCCCCTTGCTAAAAATGAACAAGTCCTCCCTGCTATGGAAGTTGCAGCTGGTGTTGTAGTTGCTGAGAGTGCTGAGCCCCCAAACCCTGCTAATTCTGTTCATTCAGACCGTTCTTCCATCGGTGGGGATGATTTTGTTCCCGAGACTCCAAGAGAAGAGCGTGGCGTAAGAGAGCCATTGGAAGTCGTAACACCCCTTTTAGAAGCTGTATCTAGGGGTTTCTCCTAGTCCACTGAGTCTCCACTGGTTCAATAAACCACACTTCCCAACATCCAAGTTACTGAGGGGGGTGTAGATGTAACGGCAGTTCCTGCTGTGGACCCTCCAAATTTAGCTTAACTTGCGGAGGCAGCTATCAACCTGGCCATTCATGGTTACTACTATTGTCACTGATGCTTCTGACCCAATTGCCTTAGCAACTTCTGAGTAACTCGCTGATCTGTACCCCACTCATTTCCCTAAGGTGCTAACTAATCTTGGGGGGTCAAGAGACTTTTTGTGGGCATGGATACCACTTTTGTGCCAGATTTGAATGTTGAGGACTACCATATGGACGACCTCTTTCTAGAGCGATATGATGGCGCAGGCAGTTTTGGCCTTTCTCCCGAGGCCAGTTCACCCGGTTGCCACCAAGCATCTACCCATTCCAATGCTGCGGGGCGGTTGTCTTCAGGGGAGGTGCGTCACCCTCAGACCTTCGATCGCTTTACTAGTCTCCCTCTCGTAATTCAAGCCAGCAGTGGTGTGAGAGAGTCCCCTTAGTTCTCAAGGAGAGTTTCTTTTCTAAGTTATTGGGTCTCCTTTGAAGCTGCTCTCACTCTTGGCCGCATCCAAGCGCTGCACCCTAGCACCTTTACTGTTTTTAACGTTCCTGGCTCTATAGTGTAGACAACGCTGTTGAAGTCACTTTCCAGTTTCATTTATGACCTTGCTACGAAGAAAATTCTGACAACTCCCAGCAAGTTTGTAGAAAGTGCTAAGGCCAATCTGAGCGGCTTTGAGAGGAATGGTTTGGACCTATCGTGGATGAGAGCTAGGCTTCAGGTAGTCGATGGCTTCCTTGAGCATGCAGATAATGTGACGATGATTGCATCCTTGGAGGAGACTATCAAGGAGTGTGAGGGTGATTTGGAGCAATATCCACACAACCTAGCTCGATTTAGGGAGAAGGACTCCGCGCTTGTTGCTCAGTTGCCTCGGGATGTGACTCTGATAGACTCCCTCATAAAGGGTTTGATTTGATGTATTGTGATTTTGTTATGTCTCTTTTTCTTTGTACTTATGCTATCTTTTTTCTTTCTTCTTTTCCTTTCAAACATTGTAATCATGCTATGGAAAACTTTGATGTTTATGAGAAGTAAAGAGATTGAGTAGTTAAATCTTACTTCATTGCCTTCCTTTCATTGTCTTTACATATCTTCTGAGGATGAGCAAAACTTTTGCTATGATCAGAACTTTGCCATGACTAAGTCTTTACAAGGGTAACATTTCACTAAGCATGGAAAACTTTCCTCACACTAAGTGTTTACAAGAGTAACAGGTTTACTAAGTGCTGGACACTTTCTTTACACTTTGCTTTAGAAGTATTAATAGAGAAACTTACAATTCTTTTTCTGAACGAAAGAAATTAAGGAAAATACTCCTTTACATACTTAGCGTTGATGGGGTCAGTTCTGAACCCATTATCTACTCTTGTCAACTTGTAATACCCGTTGCTGCTTGCCTTAGCAACTTTGTAGGGGCCTTCCTATCTTGGCGAGAACTTAGGGATTGGTTGCCCTCGCATGATTGCGTCCACTGTTTTCCATACCAAGTCTCCCTCGTTGAACTCCCTGTGTTGAACAGATGGATTATAGGTGCGGGCTATAGACTGATGATACTTCTCCATTACCCGCGAGGCTCGATCTCTTCTTTCTTCGGCTGCCTCTATGTTGTTCTTCCTGCTATCTAGAACTAAGTGTGTTAACATAGCCATTCTTGCTAAGGGTACTACCAACTCAACTGGTAACACAGCTTCGGACTCATATACTAGGAAAAATGGGGTTGCCTGATTTGGCTTCCTTTTTGACGTTCTATATGCCCAAAGCGCTATGGGGAGTTATTTGGACCATGTGCCCCTGCTTCATCCATCATTTTACTCAATATTCAGATGAGGGTTTTGTTGGTTGCCTCAGCTTGTCCGTTCCCTTAAGAATAGTACGGAGTAGACTTGTGGTGCTTGATTTGGTAGGTGTCCAACAATCTTCCCACATGGCGGTTCACAAAGGGGGTCCTATTATTAGACAACATCACCTTGGGTATGCCAAACCTACAAATTATGTTTTCCTTGATGAAGTTCGTCATTCTTGCCCTGTCTACCTTTCTCATCGGAATAGCCTTTACCTATTTGGTACTAACTTCAATCGCTGCAAGTATCCATCTGTGGCCTTTGGATTGCTACGCTATAAGACCTACTAAGTCAAATGCCTAAGTATGAAACAGGTAAGGAGTCTTGATGTTGTGTAGTTCAACCGTGGGCGTGTGTATCAAGTTCCCAAACTTTTGGCAAGACTGGCACCTTCTTACAAATTTTTTTGCATCCTCTTCCATTGTCGGCCAGTAGTAGCCGAGGTGGATAAGTTGTCCATATAGTCGCTGCCCTTCTTGATGCTCTACCTTGTGGGCTTCCCTCAGCACTTTGTTTGCCTCATCCTTTGATAAACACGCCAAAGGTGCCCCTTCAAAGCTTCTTCGGTACAGCTTTCCTTGGCCAAGGAAGAAACGGAGGGCCCGCCTCTTAACTCTAATTGTATCGGCTTTGTTCTTAAACAGTGTGCCGTTTCCAAGATAGTCAATATACGGCTGCCTCTATTTCTCACTGCTTAAGAAATGGGCTTCTTTTTCTTTAGGATGGGATTGTGTAGACACCCCATTTTTTACCGTCTTCAAGACTTGGACGTCACTGATTGAACACTCAGTGATTATCCATGTTGGTGTTCGTCTTGAGTTCCCGGAGGTTTCGGCTACGCGCCTTGCCTCAGGATCTCTCGACTCGACTGTTTTGTGTCTGGTTTTGCACCGAACACTTGTGTTTTGCCTTTGAGAGGCAGGGTAAGGCTTGTAGACCATCTCCACCCATCACCGGCCAGGGCTTGAGGCCACCGGCTGTGTTTTGTGGCCACCGGCCAAATGTTTGGCCGGCCGGCACTATAGATGGCCGGCCGGCTATCTTTTTTTGGTCAATTGTACTTTTGGCCGGCCGACTACTGTGCATCTGCTTTTGCAGATATTTTGGCACAGTTGGATTGCACTTGGCTCCCCTCCATTCACGTGTATGGAGGGATCCCTCTCCTTAGAAGCTTGTCTTGTAAGCTTACAAGACAAAAGCTCTATAAAAGAGAGCTTCTTCTCTCTTGGTTAGAGTTAGACAAAGGTTAGACATCTTAGACAACATATTTTTAGGGTTTGAGTTCTAGGGTTAGGGTTTGGTTCATATCCTATCTCTATCTCTCTCTCTTGTGTGTGTTTAGGCTTAGATTTGCACACAAACACCCACCATCACACCTTTTCTTGGAGCTGAGGCCCTTGAGGGTTGTTTTTAGAGTTTTGGAGCTGGTTTGGAGCTCAAGAAGCTGTTGGAGCTTCATTTGTGAAAGAGGTCTACAAGGGTAATCACTTTTCCCTTTTATTCCCCATTTTTGCACACTACTTTTACCTATCTTGCAACTATTTTTTGGCTTCGTGTATAATACATAAAAGTTCTGTTTTTAAGGCCTCTAAATAGTTTGTTAAGAGTGCCTTAAGCTTTGGGGTTGTTTGACCCCTCTTAAGCCTTGTTTGGCCCTTGTTTTGTGCCTTTTTGTGTGAGCTCCGGGACCATAGTGTTTGGACCTCCTCACCACTGAAATCTTGAGGGATTTCAGAGGTGAGGATGGTGCCTTGAGGTCCCAAGAAGGAGAGGGCCACCCCCTCTCCTTGTTGTCCTTGAAATGGACCATTTTTGCCTCTTGAGGGAGCATCTAGTTTAAGTGTGTGTTGACCACGCCTTGACTGATATTTATGCTTATTTTGCCATGAAATAGCATTGTGTTGAGTGGGTTTTGGTACACCGTGCTTGCTTAGCATATATGCCTTGTAATGCCATTTTGTTGCCTTAATATGCCTTAGGTTGTAAACCCTTGTTCTAGCATATTTTAGGCCTAGCTTTGTGAAGCTTTAGTGCATGTTTTTGTATGCTTTAGCTCTGTTTTAAATTGCTTGAGTCATACTTGCCATGTATTGCATAGCTCCTTTGCATTTTTGGTTTGTTAGCCTTAAGTTTTGGACCTTTATTGCATGCTTAGCCTATCTTGTCTGCTTGGTTTGACACCATCTTAACATGATTCCAGAGCTTACATTGCATGTCATTAGTCCATGCTTAGCCTCTTTTAAATGTGCTTGAAAGTTGCCTTTGTTTGCTTAAGTATAGGCCCATTAACATGTGCATGTGTGTATGTGTGTTTGGTCCCATTTCTTGAGTTTTTGGCCACTGTTTTAGGCCTAGTCAGAGTTGCCTAATTTAGTTTAAGTCCATCCCTTTGTTTGTTGCATGCTCTCCTTGTATGTTGTAGCATATTGGGGAGTTGTTGCATGATTGAAATCACATGATTGAATGAAGTCACATGTTGGCTTACATGCTTGAATGCCTACATTAGCCTTGCACACTTGTTAGTTGCATTGCTCTATGCCTTGCATATCTTGCATGCTCATTTGCATTGCCATATTGCATGCCTAGTTAACATGCTTAGGTTGCATTGCATTGGCATGCATGCTTGGCCTCTTGACTATCCATGATAGAGGTTGAGCTCCATTGGTTTGTTTATGTGCATTGCATTCCATATCAAGATGCACACTTGATTCTTTGGGCCATCATGCATGGAAGTGCGTGATTGGTGGTCCGAGAATCGAGGTTCATGTCCCTTTGAGTCATAAACATGATAAGGGATGTGATTGGTGCATACATTGCTTGAAATGCATTGCCATGCCAAGTATTGCCCTCTACTGCTGTCAAACCAAATTCTGCAGGAACTTTTGTCCGACCGGCCACATTTAGTGCCGACCGGCCACCATTGTTGGCCGATGGATCAAAGTGATGGCCGGTGGTGTTCTCCTTCAGCCGGCGGTGTTTCCCAGCATCCACAGAGTAAACCCTGAGGCTTTGGCAGTCATCAGAGGAGCAGAGCAGGGAAAACAGAGGCATCTTGTGCATGGTGGCGGATTTCCGAGCAAAACCGAGCGCGCACTGCATTGGGCTTTCATCCCGGGATTGTTCATTGCTTAAATTAGATTAATTAATTTGCTTAATTAATTTAGTTGGTTTAGCTAGGGCAATTAATTATTTATTCGGTTTGTATTATTATTCGGCCCCTCCGAGCGAGGGCGAATTTGTAATAAGTGTGGGTGAGTGTGTGTATGTCTTCCAACCCCCATCTCTTTCTCCCTTTTATTTACCTGCTTTGATGGTTAGTACTAGGTCATGTTTAATTTAGCATACTTTATGCTATGCATGCGTGCATCATTCATCAGTCTTGCATACACCGGGCTCGGCGCATCATGCTAATTGCATCGTATTTCAAACCTAACTTGAATACATGCTACTTGCGCATTTCACATGCCATCCTTAGGATAGCCGAGCCTATTCTAGTGACATTTTGTATGCGATGCATTAGGCACTTAACATGGACTTGGATCATGCATTGATTGCTAACACGTTCTTGTTTTGGCATGGAGTACTAGGTAAGCTTTTATGCTTTAGCATATCGCATGCGTGTGAATGTTAATATGACAACATGCTTACCATGTGGCTAGATGCTTATGTGTTATGAACTGCCTGAATGCCTGTGGGTGA
This sequence comes from Camellia granthamiana, assembly GCA_036172215.1. NCBI lineage: Eukaryota > Viridiplantae > Streptophyta > Magnoliopsida > Ericales > Theaceae > Camellia > Camellia granthamiana. The sequence continues at coordinate 127,147,973 of CM069905.1, forward strand.
AGGTTGGATTGTTTGAGTTGGAACAGCTCGTTGAAATCCGTGTTTTAGCCTACTTGCGAGTAGCAAATCTTAAAACATTTCCAAACAAACGGATATGCAATGCTTTGTTCCAAATTAGACGATCTAGTCTATACTTATTTTGCTGTGCACATAACATAGTAAATCTAGGCTAATAACCGGAATAAGAACACATAACGTTTTCAAATCGAATATCACGGTTAGTAGAGGCCGGTCTTTGGACCGGGCAAGAGGGGGTGCTCATAGCTGACCTTCCCCGATCGTACCCAAGTTCCCGAGCTGAGGCAACTTTGGTGATGACGGACACGTGGCCTTTGGCACCGAGTCAGGGTTTCCTAAATTTCCCCATTAAAAAATATTTAGGTGGCGACTCTGTATCTGGCAAAGCATTCCATGTTTGGCACTTCTTTCAAAAATCTGTTTTCTCAAAACGATTTGCCGGATTTGGACTATTTGGTTCAAGATTAAGAACCGACAACAAAAGGGAGTCCGAACTGTAGCGAGGTCCCCCGCGGGACGTGTTACAGATTGACATTTTGCATATTGCCTCTGCAACTCAGTACTTTCCTTTTCTATTTCTGGTCCGTAGTACCCTTGCCTCTGCATTTGTCGATATAGACTGATATCTCCATCTCCATAAGACTTAGCATGGATCTACTTATGTTTGTAAGTTGCTTTTTGTTTACTGACACACCTTGCTAGCAGGTTATTGGGACCACGAAAATACAACTCTCCTTTGAGGAGCAGGAATGATGTAAGTTTTGCTGGTCAGATTATTCCCTGGCTTGTTTTTAGCTGTTGGATTATATCTGCTTTCTATCCTTCAGCATCTTGCTCTATATGTTCTTCGGCTAACACTGTTGGTGTTGTTCTTTTCTCGATGACGATGGATATACTATCATCTGGAATATCTACATTTGCCTCCAGTGTAGCCAAGGCATCGAGAAAACGGTTGTGTGTTCGAAGGGTGTGCAGGATTTGGTCATCATCAAACTGAGTGAGTAACTTTTGAACTATGGTGGCGGTATGGGGGCCAACAGAGGCTCCTTCAAGGCAAAATCACCCATTGTTTTCTTAACAACAAACTTGGAGACACCCCCCCAATTTTCAACTTACGGAGGCCTTTCTTTTGAGCAGCAATTAGACCCAGTATCAATGCCTCATATTCAGCCTCGTTGTTTGAACATTCAAAATCAAGCTTATATGACAAATGGAACTTCTCTCCTTCTTGACTAGTGAGTGTTATGTCAACTTCATCTTTCCCAGCTCCAGAGGCTCCATCAAATTTTAAATCCCAATAAGTCTTAACCGCTACTGCTGAGATATGGACCTCACCAGGTAGGGGTACCTCTGCGGGCTCATGTTCAACAGATGGGAATTGTGGTAGCAAGTTTGCAAGTGCTTGGCTCTTGATAACCTTAGGAGTAACACATATTATGTCATATTCTGCTAGAGCCAAAAGCTATCTTGTCATTCTTTCGGACAGAGCGGGCTTGCTCAGTAAGTAGTGGACTGGATCACTCCTGGTCAAAACCTAGATTGGGTGTCCCAAAAAATAATGGCGCAACTTTTGCGCGGTGAAAAATTAAGGCTAAGCAATATCTATCAATTAGGGTATACCGTGATTCGGCATCATTGACTTTGCGGCTGATATAATAGACTGGCTTCTCAACCCCATCTATGTCTTAGACAAGTAGAGCTCCAATAGACCAAGGTGTAGAGGTAAGATACAGTAGCAGATGCTTCTCAGGCTATGGGGGCAATCATTGTAAGTGGAGAGGTAAGTGTTGTCTTTACCATATCAAATGCCTGTTGGTGTTCTAGAAAACCATTCAAACTTGTGATTCCCTTTCAGCAATGTCCTAAAGGAAAAGGTTATCTCAGCAAGGGCTAGAATGATCCTCATGAGGTATGACACTTTGCCTATGAATTTCTTTAAGGCTTTTTGAGAGTGTAGTGGTGGCATCTCCACAATTGACTTAATTTTATCTCCATCTATTTCAATCCCCTGTTGGTGTACCCAAAAAGCCAAGGAACTTGCCTGCGCTAACTCCGAAGGCACACTTGAGAGGGTTCATCTTTAAGCAGAATTTTTGACAAACGCTGAAAAACTTTTTCCAAGTCCCAGAGGTACCGATTTGTTTCGGTAGACTTTACCACTAGATCGTCCACATACACCTCTACTTCATGATGTAACAAGTCATGGAACATTGCAGTCATAGCCCATTGATAGGTTGCCCCCGCATTTTTCAAACCGAAGGACATCACCATATAGAAAAAATTTTCCAAAGGCGTTCTGAAAGCTGTCTTTTTCTGCATTTTCTGGTGCCATTTTGATCTAGTTATAACCATTGAACCCGTCCATAAAGGAGAACATCTGATGGCCCATAGTAGAATCGACAAATGTGTCAACATGGGGCAATGGAAACTCATCTTTCGGGCAGGCTTTGTTTAGGTCGCAAAAGTCTACGCAAACCCTGATCTGGCCGTTTTTCATCTTCACAAGCACAATATTTGCTAGCCAAGTTGGGTACTGTATAGGCTTAATGAACTTAGCCCTCTGCAACTTTTTTACCTCTTCCTTAATCTTTGCCTCAAGATCAGGGTGATACTTTCGAGAATGCTACATTGTTGGCTTAGAGTTGGGAAATGTGTTAAGGTAATGGGTGATGAGGGATGGGTCAAGACCAGGCATCTCGTCATATGTCCAAGCAAAGACGTTGATGTACCACTTCAGTAGTGTGATCAATTCTGCCTTGGCTACTGGAGCCATTGTGTCGCTGATAAACACAGGTTTGTTCTGGCTTGGCAAGTCGTTGAGGTTTTACCTCAACAAGAACCTTTTGGGTCTGTCTTGCATACACTCAGGAGCGAGTTCAGGAGTCTCCTGGGACTCGTCACCATCACATTTATTTGACCTCGGGGCTATCCTCCTAAGGTATGAAGTCTAGCCCCCAAGACTGTCATAGGTACTAAATCGTCTTGCCGTCCTCACACACCTTAACAATCTTGGGCGGAGGACTTGTGGATTTTGTTGCTCCTCTTGTGCCCACTAATTTCTGGAGTAGCCTCTGCATCTTGAATATCTCTCCACTTCGGCAACTTTACCCTTGCAACTTTACCAGTCCTTGAAATTTCATCCGTTGACAGCTCAGTAAAGAAATCTGCATTAGAATAATGTGCTTCCTCCACTCCAAATGGCTTGTCAGACGCATTTATTGTCACTGTACACTTGTCCAACTTTGCCTTTATGCATTGGTGATAAATCGACGGGATAGCCCCGTATCGGTGCATCCAAGCTCTACCCAAGTATCATGTGGTAATTTGTGTCAGCTTCAATCACGTGGAACTTAGTTGCGGAGTGGATCTCACCAACTACTAAGTCCACTACAACATGGCCCTTAGTAATTTTTTTCTTACCACCAAAACCCGTTACAATAATGGGTTGGCGAACCATCCTGGACTCTGGGATATTGGCCTTCACAAAGGTGTCGGTAGTGATTATGTTTATGGATGCCTTGCTATCAAGGAAAGCACCCTTAAACTCCACATTATTGATGTAAGCTATGAAAAAAAAGGACGGTTATGGGGAAATGGATATGCTCTATCTGCTTCTGAAAAAGTAATGGCCCCATAGTCCTCCTAGATACGCCGAGGCACATACTCCTTAGACTCAGTAACTTCAGTATGATGCACTTCAGAAATATTGATGAGGGCCTTTGTTGCTTCCAACCTGGTGGCTTGGCTCAGCTCTAGCTGGTGAAAAAAGGTACGAAACTTGACAGAGTTTTGCAAGGACTAAGCAAGAGTATCCTCTGTGAGTTTTGCCTCCGCATGTACTGTTTCAGGGAGCTAGCCGGTTGCGATTTCTTCTAACTCATCATAGTAGGATGCCATGTGCACTTAATCGCGCACAAGCCCAAGATACCCAATCATGTGTACATTCTTCCCCTTCTCCTTTTGGTTAGGATAAGGGTCCTTCCTTACATCGCGGTTACCGGCATCTTTGAACTTCAGCTCATTTGCAGTAACCTTCTTCTTGAAGATACTTTTTCAAAGTCCAGCAGTCCCTAGTAAGGTGTTTGGTGGCTCTATGATAGATACAATAATCTGGACTTTCTTTGTCCTTCATGGTTGGGGGAACATTGACCAGAGAGGTGTAAAGTAAGTTCACCATCGGCTACCCATTCTTTAACCAAGGCTTTAACATTCTCAACGTTGCAAGGATGTGGATTTCTGTCCTCATAACTCTTCCTCTTCCGAGAGGACGATGTCTCCCCTTGCGAGCGGCTCCCTCTTGCGGAGGTTACCGCAGTAACTCTGCTACTGCGGGAGTAGCGGTGATTGTCGCGAGATCTATGTATAAGACTAGTGGTGGTGAGGTTTCTAACC